>VDFB02362979.1:0-28653 GCA_007258455.2 Sequoia sempervirens | reverse complement strand
ATGATGATTGCTAAGAATGTTGGAATCCTACAGATTGCAGTCATTGATGTCAAATAGAGTTCATGGTATGAGATCTTAATCAAATCACTCAGAATTTGTAGTCAAGCCTGTTGAAGATTATTCAGTTCGATGGAATGCAGATCAGACAGTGTATACACAGATCAAACAGGGATTTAGCTTAATCAGACTATTACAGTTGGATAATCATTATTGAGCTTATTCTGTGTTGAGGAGATAAGCAACAATCTCTCACATCAAGGCGCATCCTGTGGATAAGATATTCTTCAGATTCAACTTATGCTCAGGTTCGTAGTTCAGTTTCAGATAAATCAAAATATTCAATATGATATCAAAAGCTTAAAAAAAACGAACACTAGTCTCATGCATATGAAGAGTAAAGAAGAAATACAAGCCACATGAAATGTAATCTAGAGTAAAACAAAAACATGATCTGAGTGTACAAAAGAGGCGTATTAAGAATAAAAGAGACGCAAAAAAATACAAGCCACGGGAAATGTAAAGAGGCGTATGAAGAGCAAAAGAGACGCGTATGGAGTATAAAATAAATGCCACGTGTTAATTAAGACACAATCCACGCATGAAACATCAGCGGCTTAACACAAAAGTCACTTAAGATAAAAGTCGTGTTTTTTACTTAGTTAAATCAAACGGTGCTGAAAAAATCCTTCCAAGAGTGAATACGATAAAGCATTTCTTGTCTCTCTTTAAAACAATAAAAACGTGAGCCAAAAAAAAAAAAAAAGACAAATCTCAACAAAAGGACGCGTCTGAAGACGTGTCTTCAGAATGCAAATTAAAAAAATACGATCTGCATAAAGTAATACGTTTTTCTGAAGTAATTTGGTTTTGTCAAAAGGTGCGATTATCTTTAACAAAGCAAACAATAAAAGTCAGTTTGAATATTCATATGTGTATAAACAGAAAATCAATAAATTAAAGCAGGTTGATTAAGATAAATAAATGGCCCATCAAAAGAGGTGTGTTGAAACATGAAAAGGAAGAGTTGTGATTAAGGTGTTCTTCTATCAAGGGTTGCAATCTTTGAGGAAATTATATATCTGACATTCAAATCAGTTTAGAAGTGTGGTTGTTGCATGAAGACTTGCAATTCAGTCAGATTCCTACCTCCTTGTGTGGGCTGAAGGTGATATCTTTGATCACATAGAGCAGATTGGAGAGTTGGGCTTGTGCAGATCAGATTGAAGGCAGTCTCACTTCCATCAAGTCAAGGTTTGGTGCCTTGCATTAAGGGTTGGTGCTCCTTATAGGCAGGTGTCTACTAAATTTGTAAAGGTCTAGGTGTTCCTTGTAGTTTACACTCTACTAAATCATCCTTTTGTAAATCCGTAGGTTGGTGCCTACTTTGAAAAAAATATATTAGTTCAATAAAGTTGTGTCAACTTGGGGAAATTGACTCATATCAAAAAGTTGATTGTAATAAGTTTGAAAAAAAATAGAAATAAAATTTGTGATTGATTTACTGATTCACCCCCTCGCCCCCCCCTCTCAGTAAATCTTTTGTGCTCTTCAATTGGTATCAGAGCAAGGTCCTTCTTGAAAGCTTAATCGCTTGAAGGAGATCCTTAAGAGCACATATGGCGAATCTAAGCAACACTGTGAAAGCACCCATCTTTGATGGGACTAATTATGCCTTTTGGAATATCAAAATGGAAGCATACTTGAATGCACTTGGGTTTGATGTGTGGCAATCTGTTGTTGATGGGTATTCACCTCCAGCTACCCCTCCAACGGATCAAGCAGAAAAAAAGAGAAGTGAAAACAATGCAAAAGCTAAGCATGCTCTTCTTTGCAGCCTAACAGATTCTGAATTTACAAAAGTCATGAGGTGCAAAATAGCAAAAGAGATTTGGGACAAACTTCAAAACATCTATGAAGGAGATGCAAAAGTTAAGAAGGCAAAGTTACAAACTCATAGAAGGAAATTAGAAACTCTCAAGATGAATGAAGATGAAGATATTGCCTCATACTTTCTCCATGTTGATGAAACAGTAAATATCATGAAAGGACTTGGTGAAGAAATTGAGGATACTTTTATTGTTGATAAGATTCTAAAATCACTATCTACAAAATTTGAGGCCAAGGTTGCAGCATTGGAAGAACTAACAAATCTAGATCAGCTGAAAAAGGATGAATTACATGGGATCCTTGCTGCCTATGAGATGAGGATTGAAGGTAGATCACCACAAAAGGAAGTCTCATTCAAAGCATCCAAAAATGACAAGAACAAGCATGAAGAAAAGGATGAAAAATCAAATGATGAAGCAGAAGCTTACTTCATGGGTAAACTTAAGAAAGGAAAAGGAAAATTCCCTTTTAAATGCTTCAATTGTGGAAAAGTTGGACATTATGCTTCAAAATGTCCTCAAAATGAAAGCAGCTCTAGTGAAGAAGAAAAAGAAATCAGCAACAAGAAAAAGGGAAAGAAGAATTTCAACTCAAAGAAGAAATTTCAAAAACATAAGAAGAGTTTCTACTCAAAGAAAGATAGTAGCACCTCCGAAGAACAAAGTGAAGATAGCTCAAGCAATGGGGAAGATGAAATATTGTTTATGGCTGAATGTGAAGAACAAAATGTTGATCAAGAATGTGAAGAAGAAGAAGAGATAGATCAAGATAGAAATGAAGGAGAGGAAGTAGATCTTGAAGAAGAATTGCACTATGCTTACAAGAAAAATGAAGACTTGAAGAAGCAGGCTGCCAAGTACAAGTTGAAGATCAAAGAGATGACAAATGACTTGAAGAATTCAAGCAAAACCATTGAAGATTTGAGAGCTCAAATCATGGAAGCTGAAAGAAATAAAGAAGAATTGAAAAACAAACTCAATACAAAGGAGATGAAATGTGACAAGCTGGAGCAAGAGATAGCAATGCTAAAATTGGAATTAGAGAAAACAAAGGTTCAACACACAAAGATTGATGAAGAATCCAGCAAGTTGATTGAGCTAATGAAGGCTCAAGATTTTCTTCAAAGCAAAATAGGAGGTAGTTTTGAAGAACAATCCAAGAAGGTCACTAACTCCAAAGAAGATTTTGAGACTTTCTCAAAGCAAGTTGAAGAAGATTGGATAAGTGCTGATTCAAAAAAAAGATTGAATAGTAGGCACTTCAATGCATTTAATGGCTATTGTTTTCTATGTAACAAATTTGGGCACAAGGCCTTAAATTGTAAAAATAAAGTGAAAAATATTTCTAGCTACCTTAGGAGAGATTATAATCCTTTCACACCATTAAGGGACTATAATAGTATATGCTACAATTGTAATAACCTTGGGCACAAAGCACAAGCTTGTAGGACAGTTTTTAATGACTCTCCAAAACAAAACAAGAAAGTAGATAAGTCCATTGAAAGGAAAGAAATACCTATCAAAGTGTGGAGGAAAAAGGAGAAATAAATGTTCATCCAAACAGCCTTACATGCTGAAAGTAAGAAGGATAGATGGTACATTGATAGTGGGTGCTCAAAGCACATGACAGGTGACAAGAGCAAATTCATCTCTCTTGAACCTACTGATGAAGGAACAGTAAGATTTGGTGATAATACAAGAAAACAAATAAAAGGAAAAGGAACACTTAGTCTAGATAATGGAAGAACAAAAACAGAAAATGTTTTGTATGTTAAGGGCCTAAAAGAAAATCTTCTAAGTGTTAGTCAACTTTGTGATCAAGGACATAGTATCACATTCCTTTCTAATACATGTGATATTAAGAAAGATGGAAAGCTGGTTGCTCAAGCTGAAAGGAAACATAATTTGTATGTCTTAAAGGAGATAAGTAGTGAAAGTTGAAACTTAGTACAAGAGGATGAAAGTTGGTTATGGCACAAGAGGCTAGGCCATCTAAACTTTGATAATATTGTCAAAGTTAGCAAATCAAATGCTGTGAGAGATATGCCAAGGATAACTAAACCTTCAAATATCATTTGCAGAGAGTGTCAATTTGGAAAGCAAACATAGTCAAGCTTTAAGTCTAAGAAGCATTCTTCATCAAAGCCATTAGAACTCATACATACAGATCTTTGTGGGCCAACCAAATCCAAGAGCATGAATGGAGAAAGATATTTTATGTTGCTGATTGATGACTTCTCAAGAATGACTTGGGTTGCATTTTTGAAAGAAAAATCTGAAGCTTTTGACAAATTCAAAGCTTTCAAAGAGCTGGTGGAAAATGAAGCAAACAATAAGATAAAGTGTCTTAGATCAGATCGAGGAGGAGAATTCACATCAAAGGAATTTGAAAATTTCTGCATAGAACATGGAATTAAAAGACAATTTTCTGCAGCAAGAACCCCTCAACAAAATGGGGTTGTAGAAAGGAAAAATAGGATGGTTCAAGAAATGGCAAGGGCAATGCTAAATGAAACCAAGATAGCAGATTCCTTTTGGAAGGAAGCAATTCATACAGCAGTTTACATCTTGAATCATGCACAAATAAGAGTGAACAATGAGAAGACACCATATGAACTTTGGAAAAGTAGACCAGCAACTTTCAAGTACTTCAAAATTTTTGGAAGCACTTGCTACATTAGAAGAGATGAAGAAGATTTGAGCAAATTTGACACAAGAGCAGATGAGGGAATCTTTCTTGGCTACTCATCAAAAAGTAAGGCATATAAATGCTACAACAAAAGAACTCACAAAATTGTTGAAAGTGCTAATGTAAGAATTGATGAAGGAAAGCAATTCAAAGAAGTTGGACAAAATGATCACCATGATCAAACTATGAATGATGAAGACAAAGAGGATGAGGACTCCCAAGAGGAAGAAAAGGAGGAAGAGGCAAAGGAAGAAGAATCTTCAAAAAAGACTCCCATGAAGACACCAAAGACACCTTCCAAGTTTGTTCAAAAGAACCATCCTGAAGATTTTATTCTTCAAGATAGATGTAGATCTACAAGGAAAATGGTGAATTACAATGAAGATTGTCATGCAGCATTCCTATCTCAAGTTGAGCCCAAAACTTTTGAAGAAGCAAGCAAAGACAAATGTTGGATTGGTGCAATGAATGAAGAATTGGATCAAACAGAGAAAAATGAAACTTGGGAACTTGTCCCAAGACCAAAAGATAAGAATGTAATTGGCACAAAATGGGTTTTTAGAAACAAATTAAATGAAGATGGTCAAGTCACCAGGAACAAAGCAAGGTTAGTGTGCAAGGGCTATGCACAAGTTGAAGGAGTAGATTTTGAGGAAACATTCGCACCAGTTGCAAGGATTGAAGCAATTAGAATGTTTTTATCCTATGCAAGTCACAAGAAGTTTAAGGTATATCAAATGGACATCAAATCTGCTTTTCTTAATGGAGATCTAGAGGAGGAAGTTTATATTGAACAACCCGAAGGCTTCCTATTATCAGAAGACAAGGATTATGTGTGCAAGTTAAAGAAAGCTCTCTATGGGCTTAAACAAGCTCCTAGAGCTTGGTATTCTAGACTTGACAAGTATCTCAAAGAGCAAGGTTTCAAAAGAGGAGATGTAGATAGCAATCTATACATCAAAGAAGAGGATGGACATTTATTGATTGTGGTGGTGTATGTAGATGACATCATTTTTGGTGGAGACAAGGACAAAATGTGCAAAGAATTTTCATCATGTATGCAAAAAGAGTTTGAGATGTCAATGTTGGGAGAATTATCCTTCTTCCTTGGGCTGCAAATTTCACAATCAAGCAAAGGTATTTTCATCTCCCAAACCAAATATGTGAAGGAAATGTTAAAAAGGTTTAGAATGGAAGATTGCAATCCTATGAGCACTCCCATGGTTACAGGTTGCAAGCTAAGCAAAGATGATGAATCCCAAGAAGTGAATCAAACACTATATAGATCAATGATTGGAAGTTTATTGTATCTAACTTCTACAAGACTAGACATAATGCAAGTTGTTGGAGTTGTGGCAAGATTTCAAGCAGCACCAAAAGAAACACATGTTCATGCAGTTAAGCGTATATTCAAGTATTTGAAAGGCACAATGGAATATGGTCTATGGTATCCCAGTATCAAAGATTTTACACTTGAAGCATTCACAGATGCTGATTGGGCTGGCAATGTGGATGATAGAAAAAGTACAAGTGGAGGAGCCTTTTTTCTTGGAGGAAATCTAGTGTCTTGGATGAGCAAAAAACAAGAATCAGTCTCTCTATCTACAACAGAAGCTGAATATATTGCAGCAGTAGCATGTTGCACTCAACTTTTGTGGATGAGGCAAACTTTAAGAGACATCAAGGTGGAGTATGATCATCCCTGCACTATCTGTTGTGATAATACTAGTGCAATCAATATCTCCAAGAATCCAGTGATGCACTCAAGAACCAAGCACATTCCTATTAAGTATCACTTTTTAAGAGAACAAGTAGGAGAAGGACAAGTGTGTTTAGAATACATAACTACAAAAGAGCAAACTGCTGATATATTTACTAAACCACTTCCAAGAGATACATTTGAATATCTAAGGGACAAATTGAGAGTTGTTCCACATCCATCAAATTAATTGATGGAAGCATGTATTCAGGGGGAGCTAAGCACAAAATCTTGTAGCTTCATGGAGCTGAAATATTGTTAGAAGATCCCTTGCCATTGATGTCAAAGGGGGAGAAATTGGACACAGGGGGAGCAAACAAAGGATCAAGCTGCTTTTGGAGAAGTTGCCATCAATGACAAAGGGGGAGATTGTTAAAAGAGTTGTCATTGATGTCAAGATTTGGCTTAAATCAGATCACTAAAGATGGATATTTCATTATTGAGCTCAATAGAGTAAATTGATGATGATTGCTAAGAATGTTGGAATTCTACAGATTGCGGCCATTGATCTCAATAGGTATGATCTTAATCAGAATTTATAGTCAAGAGATCACTCAGAATTTGTAGTCAAGCCTGTTGAAAACCATTCAGTTCGATGGAATGAAGATCAGACAGTGTATACATAGATCAAACAGGGATTTGGCTTAATCAGACTATTATAATTGGATAATCATTATTGAGCTTATTCTGGGTTAGGGAGATAAGCAACAATCTCTCACATCAAGGCGTATCCTGTGGATAAGATATTCTTCAGATTCAATCCATGTGCTCAACTGTAGCCCAGCTTACAACTCAAAATATTTAATATGTTATCAAAAGCTAAAAACGAATACTAGTCTCATGCGTATAAAAAATAAAAGAGACGCAAAAATTACAAGCCACGGAAATATAAAGCGGCGTATGAATAATAAAAGAGACACGAAAAATATAAGTCACGGGAAATATAAAGAGCAATACAATGCGTATGGAGTATAAATTAAATGCCACGTATTAATTCAGACACAATCCACGCATAAAAAATCAGCGGCTTAACACAAAAAGTCACTTAAGAAACAAGTCGTGTTTTTTTGACTTAGTTAAAATCAAACGGTGCCTAAAATCTTCCAAGAGGAATACGCATAAAGCATTTCTGTCTTCTTTAAAAACAAAAAACGTGTTTTAAAAAAGACAAATCTCAACAAAAGGACGCGTCTGAAGACGTGTCTTCAGAATGCAAATTAAAAAGTACGATCTGCATAAAGTAATACGTTTTTCTGAAGTAATTTGGTTTTATCAAAAGGTGCGATTATCTTTAACAAAGCAAACAATAAAAGTCAGTTTGAAGATTGATATGTGTATAAACAGAAAATCAATAAATTAAAGCAGGTTGATTAAGATAAATAAATGACCCATCAAAAGAGGTGTGTTGAAACATGAAAAGGAAGAGTTGTGATTAAGGTGTTCTTCTATCAAGGGTTGCAATCTTTGAGGAAATTATATATTTGACATTCAAATCAATTTAGAAGTGTGGTTGTAGTTGAAGATTTGCAGTTCAGTCAGATTCCTACCTCCTAGTGTGGGCTGAAGGTGATATTATTGATCACATAGAGCAGTTTGGAGAGTTGGCACTGTGCAGATCAGATTGAAGGCAGTCTCACTTCCATCAAGTCAAGGTTTGGTGCCTTGCATTAGGGGTTGGTGCTCCTTGTAGGCAGGTGTCTACTAAATTTGTGTGCTGGTCTAGGGTGTTCCCTTGTAGGTTAAGCACTCTACCTGAATCATCCTTTGTAAACTGGTAGGTTGCGCCCACTTTCTAAGTTTTTACAATATTAGTTCGAATAAAGTTGTACCAACTCTTGGGGAAATTCGACCATATCAAAAAGTTGATTGTGCAATAAGCTCTTGAAAAAATAATAGAAATAAAATTTCGCATTGACCATCGGTCTCAACCTCGACCTTGTGCTCTTCATACAGCATTAGGCTATCATGCTAGAGCTTGGCATGTGAAGGTTGCCAATAGTAATTCTTGTGTGTCAAAGTTCAAGTACATCAACATCCAGAAGTTCAAATTGTCAGAGATCATAGCTTCTCTTGCCTAGATTCCTGGCCTTTTCTCTTTTTGCTTAAGAAGATTTCACTAAGAGATGATCATATGGAGGTGAGTCGTATTATGGGCACATGGTTTGGGGAGATGAGATTGCTCAAGGAAAAGGAGGTGAACTTGAATCCCATTCTCACTTTATCTGTTTCCTTGCATTCCAAATTCAAATTGCTTGCAACCTAGAAAGTTGAGAGATATTTGCGTGCACATCTAAGAATTTCTACTATAGTCAAGAGTTGGAGAGAAGTCAATTTCCACGCAGGTAGAACCTCAAATCCCATTCTCACTTTGTCTATTTCCTTGCTTTCCAACTTCCACTTGCTTGTCACCTTGGAAGTGCATGATGTTTGCATGTACATGTGAGGATTTCTACCATTGTTGAGAGGTGGAGAGGATTCAATTTCCATGCTTAAGGGATCCATCACTCGGTGAGAAAACCTTGTTCATTCTTCATAAAGAGGCACCTTCACAATTCAGTTTGGTAGCTTGAACAGCACAAGTAACTTAACATATTGATGGATATGGATATGAAAAGAAATGAACAAAAATGGGAAAACATTTAAGTTGGTTTAGCATTGATATTCTTTCCTATCCTTCTCTTGTTTGGAGACTTAAATATACTTGACTGATAAATTGATTGAAAGAATAAACATTATTTTATTTTTTCCCTACGAGTGGACAGAGAGTTGCTAGGGATCATAGATGCCCTTAACAAGTCTTGTTGGTGAAGAATTTGGTGGCATGATGGAATCCAAGCACAAAGAGAACTTCCATTTTTAATTTTACTTTCTTTCTCTAGGGTGTCGTCTTATTCAGTGTCATGGAGTGAGATTGGGAGATGGTTTTCAATGCAAGTTTAGGATCATGCCCCCTCTTTCTTCACCTCAAAAAATTGCATTTTCCCTTTGATGTATTAGATATAATATAATGTTAGAATACAATGTATTCCTTATGTTAATGATATAATAACCACATTAATTATGTCTAAGTAACTTAAAATTAAGTTACAACCACCACCTTGTAACTTCCCCACTCTATAATCAATAAAAGCCATACTCAGTGAAGTTTGTGCCATTCAATTCCCTCAAACTTCTTGCATTCATTCTTCCAACATTTGATATCAGAGCAACAAAACCTTGAGAAAGGTATGCTGATTTAGAGCAAGGAAGCCCTGAGAAGACTACACTAATCTAGAGTGAGGAAGCCCTTGGAGACGGTATGTTAATCAAGAAGAAAATTGAATGGAAAGGAAACTTGCTTTCAATTTAGGTCTGTCCAATCACCATCAAATCACTGTCCAAAGAGGAAATTGCTGTCAAAGTCTGTCAAATCCACCATCCAAGAAGAAAATTGTGGTTCGAAAGGACAGTGACACTATGGTACGGATGAACAGAAGTCAGGTACTAATGGACAGTGATGGTATGGCACAATAACGACAAACAGTGATCCTGTACAGTCTTCCTAATGAATTTCTGATTTGCTACTTTTCGTTAGTTAAATCTATTTTGCTGTATTTCCCTGGTTGATGGCCAACTATAATTTGCTGTAAAAATGTGTTGTTAAGGGCTGATTTCACACGAAAGTGCACAGGTACTGAGTTTTTCACTTTTTTGAAATCCTTTGCAATTGTTTGTTGCAAACATACAATTTTTCTACCATTTTTTGGTGAATAATCCTGCATTAGCCTATACACTTTTTGGTCAAGAAGTTCTCCTGTAAACCCTAGGTTGCATAGTCATGGCCAATATTCAAATTCTTTTGCCTAAAGCCAAAAAATTGACAGAAAAAAACTATACTGTGTGGAGTCACAAAATACCACCATTTTTTAGCATAGGCATTGTGATAGAATAACTATGACAGTTTCAAATCTTGCAAATTTTGATAATTGTCTTAAAAAAGCCTTCTTGTTAAAATTGCCCATTTCTTCCTTGGATCATGGGGAGGACTTCAATATGGCAGAAAGAGAATAAAGGAGGGGCTAAATTTGGCAAGACAAGAAATGAGCTTTTCTTGTCCAAAATAAAAAGAAATATCAATATTTCTAATCCCCTTTGGAGCCACTGGACAGACAAGGAATTTGGTTTACTTGGTGTAATAATGACCATGATAGAAAAATACTGTACTCTAGATTGGATAGATTTTGGATAGGTTTTATTTTAATAAGGACCATTTTTCATGTCCTCCAGTGTGTAATAAAAATTTTGTGACAGAGCTCCCATACACTCAAATGATCATCCTGTCAAGATTACAGTTTATCTCAATTGCACCTCTAAATGCTCCAGGCAGATTTGTTGGGTTATTTAAGTTTACTGTCTATCACCTCAAGGATTTATATTGTTTAGATGGAATTATGTCTATTAGGGAGCTGGTGGAAGTGTTGAATTCCTCTTTTTTCTCAAATCTGCCTTTGGAAAAACTTTGTCACAGACTCGCAGCTATTTAAAAGTATCTTAGGGTCTATGGGAAAGACCAAGTCTAAACAGAGGAGAAAAGCTACAAAGGAGATAGACGAAACTCTTATTAGGTTTAGAAGATAGTCTGCAGACTGATCCCAGTAATGTGACACTTCAAGAGCTTATGTTGCAAATTGAGCATGCTTTTATCAAACTTACTTCACTCATGGTGCCAGAATTAGACCCAGATTGACATGGCTTAAGAATACACACAAAGGTACTAAATACTTTTTCAGGATGCTTAAGGACAAGTATATAATAGGGAGAGGGTGGAAGTTGTTGAGTTGGAAGGGTGCTTTGTTCTGACCTTGAGGAAATCAGCAGAGGCTTCTCCTTTTATAATACCCTGTTTACCTCAGAGGGTATTAATGATAATATTTCCAGCAGTAGAGATCTCTGCAGTAATATTGTTCATTGCAAACTTTCAGACAAGGATTCTTGCACGCTCAAAAGCTCACATCACTATTAATGAAAACGATTTGGTGATTGATGGGTTGAAAAAGGAGAAATAACCTATTGTTAATGGGCTCCTCAGTAAGCTCTATTAAGCAAACAAAGAATGGGTCTCTAGGGATCTATGGGGTGTTATTAAGGAGGCTTTGCAAGACAGCCCATTAGGCAAGGATAATAACAAAGGATTCATTAAGTTTATCCCTAGCAAGGGGGCCAAGAAACAATTGAAGAACTAGAAACCCATTACTCTTATTAACAGGTTGTGTTTTATTGCATGAAGGGTTCCTTATCATTGTGGGCCTGTGGCATAGTTATTTATTAACATTGTTGAAGAGATTTCTATTACAATTATTTGTATCATCTCAAAATTAATGAGAAAAATCCACATTTCAAAATTCATGATGTAATCTTTTTCTCTCTAGAATGGCTTTAAATGTAAAAAACATTAGTGTTTTCTCTCTTTTTAATTGTTTATTGCATTTTTTGGGTTCCCATATTTTCCAAGTTTTTTTCTGAGAAATTGAAAATATCTTATCTTTTGGTATAACAAGAAATTCCCAAGGAAGATATTTGCTTCTATATTGTGTCTTGTGCCCTTGAACAAACATGTGAAATTTTATAAATTGAAGGTGTGGTCCTGCTAGGGTATCAAAAATAGAGAAAGACGCACATGGATGGATACAAAGAAAATTAAAAAATGAGTTTTGTTTGCTAATTCACACCCATGGTTTGATGTATGTGTCTACCCATAAGGTTTTGTAAAACAAAAAACAAATGAAAATTTTGTGAAGACAGCCATGTGCCTGTATAGAGGGAATATCGGCAAAAAAAAGTCAAATCATTGAGCTTTGACATGTGCCTAGGTAAGAGATTTAAGGTAAAAATAGCATATACTGGTGCACAGCTTTGCAAAGAGTTGACAAGTTTTGGAAATGATGCCAAAAACCTATATACGAGCACATGCCAGCAATAAGGGGAAAAAAATCTATATATTGGCACATGCCAGCAATATGAAAAGTGGATTTTCAAGTAGACCAGTGTGTATGGTCATAGGAACCAATTGAGTTATGATATGGCTGCATCAAGTGCTTATAGGCTTGATTTTCCCTATAGATAGATAGTGATTTTTCAAAGGCAGAAACGACCACATATAGATGGTGATTCTATATAAAGAAAGAGCAACATTAAACCTAGCACATTCATGTTAAACTAGGCCTTTATTCTTTGTTGTCTCCCATTATGTTAATCTCCATTATTGACAGTAGAGCAGGATTTTAGCAAGTGGCAAGGCTTCATTGACTTATAACAGCAGTCATTGTTCCATAACAACAGTTTTCATCATTGAAGAAGGTTCTGTTATCAGATTTCAGCAGTAAATTTAACTTTGTTTTTTCCATTTCAGCAAAAGGGTGTTCAGCAAATTACAATGGGTAGTCTCAGATATCTATATCATCACATTGGTGTGTTTCAAGGCATTATACACTTCATGTCTTCAGGGTACAGTTTTGAAAACAGAACAGCAATACCCTTTGTATATGCCTGATACGGGTAATCATTAACATTGTCTTCTGCTCTTGTTGCTGGAGTCATTGGAATGTGTTGTTCAAGATAGGGAAGCATGGAAATGATTCTCAATAACATTTCAATCATCACAAAAACAAACAATGAAAAGTTAAAATTCCCTTAATCTCTCATTCAAGGTGCTTCAAGGTCATCGTATGAAGATTGTTATAAAGTGAAAGAGGAAAGTTTAGGTTTTAGAGCATTCAAAATTGCAAAATTTCCAGTCAAGGTTTAATGCAGAGGAGTCAACAGTGCAAAAGTAAAAATTCAAAGCATCTAGAAAAATGTTGAGTTTCTGAATAGCACATAGGAAATACTGAGAGGGGTGGCGGGGTGAATCAGTATTTCAGAACTTTTAAAAACTTTAAACCAGATTTAACATGTAAATCAGAAATCAAAACATTAAGAGCATCAACAAACACCATAAACAAAATAAAACACCGGGATTACGTGGAAAACCTTTTCAGGTAAAAAAAACCACGGCAAAATATTGCTTTTATTTATCTCCAAAGGGCACCAACCCTATTACCTAAGTGAGCACCAACTCACTGGAAGCACCAACTTCGATTTCATTTAGTGAGCACCAACCCACCGAGAGCACCAACTCTCCTTCGAAGCACCAACTCCGAATACACCAAAGCACCAACTCCAGACTTCAATAACAAAGCTGCAAATACTGTTTCAAGCAATGCCTTCACATGAATTGTGAGGCTCACAAACACAAATACACTGAACTCCTTCCGCCTGTAATTAATCATTTCTCACAACTAGTAACTCAAGACTAAAGCAAAATCAACACTTCAAAACTCCTCTGCCCAAACAATGCTACTGATATTATCAATACTTCTTCATGGTCGATCCAACATTAGCTTCAACTCCACAATACTCCTTGCATATGTTCTCATATACTCATGCACTCAGATTTTCATACACCCCTGTTCTTGAACATTCAAAATTAGACCTTCTAGCGCATCAACCAACTCACAAAAACAAATCAGAATTATCACTGAAGATAGCACATGCCTCTAATCCCTGGTTGCGATGAGCAAATGATAAAGCTCAACAACATGAGCTGCAATACTGATAAAGCAACGTCCTCCAACAAAGAATACACTCACCAAAAATGACTCGACTTACCCTTTCAGATCACACTACATAACCCACATGTCTCATGGTGTTTAGACATCCACATAAAACAGTGTGATACCAGGACAAGGCATGAACAACATTTTTCTCCACAAAGTTATCTCAGCATTTCAGATTTAAAGGGTATGCCATTTCAGAACAAAAATCTTCATAAAAATTATCATTCAAAAGCTTCAAGATTCACTATTTTTTACCATAGCTATTTTTAGCAAGTGCTATTTTTAGCCATCACCATTTTTAAGGAGGAGAACGTATTCTAAAAAGTTTAATTTTAGCCAGAGCTAATTATAGACTGCACCATTTTTAGTTGTCTCTAATTTTAGCCTGATATGCTTTTTGGGAAGTCATCTAATTTTAGAAGTCTATTTTTAGATCTTTAATCATGTGAAAAATGTGAGATCTATGTTAGTTTGTAGTAGTCTTTCCCAACAATCTAACTGAAAATTCCTGAGTTTAGATTTAGTTTTTATTGGATAGAATTTTGTAATAAAACTTGCATTGCATGCTCTATTACTTAGTAAAAGTCTTAGTTAGCTTATTTATTTATTCTTCATGCAAAGTTTGTAAACCTTATAAATGTCATTTGCAGTTATATTTCTTATGGGAATTGTTTGATGAAAGTGTTGTCCACAAAGTATTATTAGTCCTAAACTCATTATCCATTCAATATAATTTTATAATGCCTATCTTGTTTCTAAATTGCTATTGCTTTAGCAAGGGACAAGTTCCATGGACAGCCAACTACTTGGTGGTAGAAGGCATGCCTACTACTTCACCTTTGGTAAGCATCATACTTAACATATTGACACTTAGAATATTTTGGATAAGCATAGTGTGGTGTTTAGTGACTTTAGAATATTCTGGATAAGCATAGTGTGGTGTTTAGTGATTTGTTGCCAAGATTACTGCAAAACAGGGGATACAAACACATCATAGAGTTGGAATCAAGTTCTAAAACTGTCCCTTACTACCATTTGTAGATGTACAAAGAGGAAATAGAAAAGGCTATAAAAGAGTTGTTGGAGATAGGTCACATCAGGCCAAGTTCTAGCCCTTTTGCTTCATCTGTGGTCCTTGAGAAGACAAAGGATAGCACCATGAGAATGTGCATAGATCACAAAGCTTTGAACAAAAAGATAATTAAAAAAAATACCCCATTCGCAAGACCAATGAGTTGCATGGAGCAATTTATTTCTCACAAATTCATTGTCTATCAAGCTACCACCAAATACATGTCTGCAAGGAGGATGCTTACAAAACAAATTTTTGATGTCATTTGGTTTGACTAATGCATCAACCACTTTCCAATCCACAAAGAATCAAATATTCAATGGTCAATTGAGGAAAAAAAATTTGGTAATTTTTTTCCAATTTTGATATACAACAAGAGATGGGAAGATCATCTATGACAGCTAGATATGGTTCTTGGAATTCTAGAGCAACAAGCTCTATTTGCAAAAAAAATCTAAGTGTGAGTTTGGGGTCACATAGATTTTATACTTGGGACTTGCCATTAGTACTCAATGTTAATTTTAGTGATCAGATTAAGTGCACAGAAAAAATAATTCAAAATCAGACACAATGACACAGCAGATACCCTGGGAAAACCCTCCTCTTGAGGGAGAAAAACCCAGCAACAAAGATCTTTCTTATATATATAAACAATGGCAACCAATCTCTTTACAATGAAGCCAATCACAAGGCCAATATTCAGTACCAACTGTAAATTAAAGAACAGAAAATTACGGTCACTCCTTAAGGTTCAATTCGGCCTTAGAGGAATTTGCAATCTGCCCTTGAGGAATTTGCACTTGATAGAATTCGCCCTTGATAATATTCGCCTTTGATAATATTCGCACTTGAATGGAATGAATCGAACTTGCTCCTCAATGAGATTTAATAGAACAGAAGGGATATAAAGCCAACTGATCTGCTTCTTTTACAATTCGTACTTTTTAACAAATGTGAAAAACAATGAATATAAAACTGAATAAATAGGAGAGAAGGACCGAATGAATATAAATACAAATATAAGAAGAAGACGTGACTCTTCAAGATAGTTAAGTCGGCCTTAACAATAACAACTTCCTTAACAAATTAATGTCGGCCTCCTTGATGATCGCGCCTCTTCCAAGCTATGGGATTTCAAGATAACAAATATTAATTATAGTTAGACACATAAGACGTGTCTCTTCATTAATTCGTCTCTATCAATTAAATAGACATAGTCTACCATTTAATTATTCTGGCCCAATATGCACCTGTCAGATCGGGACAAACACTCCCTCTCTGTGCTAAGGATACTTCTAGCTGCACCAAGACAGGGCCACCCAATGAGACAGCCCTGGCCTGGGGCCTTGGCCACAACCACTGTAGCCCACATCAACCCCAACGATATCGAGCATCACCAACACGATATCAACGATAATGTACAAACCCAAACCCAGAGGGAGGTTAGCAAAGCAATACTCTCACTTGATAAGCCATACCAACAATATCACCATAATGGCTACAACCCGTTCTATGGTAAGCATGCTGCTCCATCACTTGTATTTTCGATGTTGTCACCCTCTAAATCATGACTTCTTCAATTCAATATGGTCTACCGAGGGTGAACATTAAGTACAATATATATATGTCATGGAGTCACACACATAGACATGCACCATGGACTCTCTCAAGAGGGTGGAAACAAGGCTTTTTACCCAAATCTCAAGGAGAAATGTGCACAAATGGATTTTCAAATCTCTAACTTCCCGCCGTGAGAAGAACCTATTAAGTTGTTCACCTATGTACCTGGTGACTCTCATTGCTGGATTCTCCACCACATACCAAGTTTATCTCGAAGTATACAAACTTTAGGAGAGGTTTTCTTATGAATATTTCATCGCCTATCATGTACTTCAACTCTGTATGCCTTCCAGCACTACAAATCTACTATAGTGGTACCGATCTTCAACAAGGCGTTTAAGCCCCTGGCTTGCACTGGCTGGGTGATTGATGTAAAGCTTCATACGCGAACTCTAATTATCACAATGAATGATAGTAGTTCCTACTTGACAATTCAAAAAACAATTCAAGAGCACAAGCCAAGCACCGCTTCCCGCCATACAAGCTGCTATATACTCTGCCTCTGCTGTACTCAAGGCTATAGATGACCGCTCCCATCTTCTTCAGGCTCAGCAGGCTCCCTCTGAATCTTCAAGCATTTGCATCAACCTTCTGACCTCTTCGACAAGATCGCCTGCAACACTTTTCTTAGAGCACATCTCTGGTATTGTAGAGAGATTTGGATAGTCCTTTTCGACCTCATCCCAGATCACACTATTCTAAATAGGTTTGCGAGGCTACCAATGGCAAATCCAGAAGACAGTCTTGAGCAATTCTGATCTCAGCAACTGAAGGAATCCTCTAAGGGTTTAGCACCTAGCCTTGCAATACTCCAATCTTCACTCCTTCTCAGTGAGTTACAAAACTCCCTCTTGATCCCTACTTCAGAGATTGAAAAGATGACTTCTGGAAGTGAACTCCCTCTGGCCACTAACTCAATCCCATGGCTGCTTGATCATTTCTTTGGTCAGCATGACTTCCTCACAAGATGCCTCAAGCTTTTCATTACTAAGCAGTCTCTCATCACCTTCTTGCTCCTAGAACAGTGAACTTTATATGATTTTGATATAACTCTTTCCTTCCAACTTTTACTCCTCTCAACAAAAGACAATTTGAACAACTGCAAATTCCTTGAATGCTATGTACTAGCAGAACCAACTCTCAAGAGTCAGGTTTCTAAAATCAGCTCATGCAATAGAATGATGACGCATGTGATCAACCTATCGCTAATGAAAATGCAATTTTTCCATCCTTCAATGTCAAATTCAAGGACATAATTACATGAAAGTTACACTGGAAGGGATCTTTATAAGTAGAGAATACAATTCAAGAGGAAACACTATCTCTAATTAGCAAGATCCAAAGGATATAACTAACAAACAAAGAATACTTATCTCTTTAAATATTCGGAAGGATGCAAGATACACCGCTTTTGTGACGTACAACCTTTAATGCTTTAAACACAGTACGCCGCCATCTTAGAATAGAAATCCCCGAAATCCCTTCCTGAGAAAACTGGCCCCATGTCTAAATGAAGCATGCTTGATTAGGCCTGGTTGGGGCATCCCTTGGTACATAACTAAACTCTGCCTGCATAAAAGCATTGAAGGTTGAGAGGTCCCACTTCTTCTCTTAGTGGAGCACCATTCCTGGACTCCCATTCTTCTAAAGCACTTTCTTTCCTCCCCTTTCCTCTCCTTCTAGGATTGAAAGAAGAACTAGAGTGCCCCATTTCCTGTGCCAAATTTTCCCAAATTTAATACCTCGCAATGAAACCACCTCCTCTCTGAATGCACCTCCTCACTGTTCATCAAACTTGGGAAGTTTCAATCTCGCGCTAATTCCTTGAATGAAAGACTCCCAAGATGAGGGAAGACCATTGAGGGCAAGCATGGTCAAATCCTTGTCATCAACAAAATGACCAATGGTAGAGAGCTGATCTCTCAATTCGGAAATCTTCATGAAGTAAACGATGATAGATTCTCCTTCTATCATCTTCACATGATGGAGTTGTTGCTTCAATGCAAGAGCTCGACTTGTGTTGTTGATTTCGTACATCTCTTCCAAAGACTTGAACATCTCCCTTGCAGTCTTCATCTTAGAGATGATAGGGACAATGTGATCCTTTACGGAATCAACCAGCATCTTCTTTGCCTTGATATCTTTCTTTTTCCATTGAACTTTCACTTCCTCATCTGCAGGCTCCGAAACTTTGCTCTCCACGAACTTAGCCAATTCACTTTCTTCCAAAGAGAGCATAATTCTGAACCTCCATGAAGTATAGTTTGACGCTCCCTCAAGTCTATCTTCGATCTTCAATCCGTTCACCATCTTGAATGATGTAGAGATAGACCAAGAATTAGGACGAAGAGAAGAGAATACCGCTGTATAGACAAATCTGATCACGATATACTCAAACTCGCTCTGATACCATGTTAATTTTAGTGATCAGATTAAGTGCACAGAAAAAATAATTCAAAATCCGACACAATGACACAGCAGATACCCTGGGAAAACCCTCCTCTTGAGGGAGAAAAGCCCAGCAACAAAGATCTCTCTTATATATATAAACAATGGCAACCAATCTCTTTACAATGAGGCCAATCACAAGGCCAATATTCAGTACCAACTGTAAATGAAAGAACAGAAAATTACTGTCACTCCTTAAGGTTCAATTCGGCCTTAGAGGAATTCGCAATCTGCCCTTGAGGAATTCGCACTTGATAGAATTCGCCCTTGATAATATTCGCCTTTGATAATATTCGCACTTGAATGGAATGAATCGAACTTGCTCCTCAATGAGATTTAATAGAACAGAAGGGATATAAACTCAACTGATCTGCTTCTTCTACAATTCGTACTTTTTAACAGATGTGAAAAACAATGAATATAAAACTGAATAAATAGGAAAGAAGGACCAAATGAATATAAATACAAATATAAGAAGAAGACGTGACTCTTCAAGATAGTTAAGTCGGCCTTAACAATAACAACTTCCTTAACAAATTAATGTCGGCCTCCTTGATGATCGCGCCTCCTTCAAGCTACGAGATTTCAAGATAACAAATATTAATTATAGTTAGACACATACGACGTGTCTCTTCATTAATTCGTCTCTATCAATTAAATAGACATAGTCTGCCATTTAATTGATCTTGAATATGCGTGGCTGGAAGATGCGATTGAAGCTGCATCAAACATCAACACTCAAGGTGTGCAAGCGGATCAACAAAAGATTCAAGCCATTCTAGATTGGCCACACCTACCACACGAACACAATTGAAAGGATTCCTTAGCCTATGCAAATACTATAGAAGATTCATTAAGGAGTTTTTGTAGCTAGCAACACCCTTAATCGACATGACCAAGAAAAGAGCTCTTGCATGGATAGATACCGTGCAAGAAGCTTTTGATAAGATTAAGGGGGTAATCAACTCATGCCCTATACTTGCCTTACCAAAATTCTCACAATCTTTTGTTGTAGATTGTGATTATTTAGGAGAGGGAATCGGGAGCAATTCTAATGCAAAAGGGGCACCCCATAACATTCAAGAGCAGGAAGTTGAAAGACTCGAAAAGGGGATTTTACATTTATGACAAGGAGATGGTTGCCATTATGCATGCTTTTACAGCGTTCAAATAGGATCAGGTTTGTGGTAGATTTGTGGTAAAAACAAACCACAACAACTTGATGTCCTTCCTTGGTCAACAACGCTTGAACAACAAGATGCAAAATTGGGTAAGTAAACTTCAAGATTATGATTTTGATATAGAATATATTAGGGTAAAAAGAATGAAGTTGTTGATGCCCTTTCTAAAATGCCTATTATCTATTCTATTTGTTGTCATTTCCAATGATTAAAAGGTTTCTATCATGCCAAAATATGCTAAGAACATATTTGCTACTAACACAAGAAAGATGATAAGAATGTGATAGTGAATGGTCTCATCTTATATAGGGGAAAAATCTTCTCTGTACCCAAATCTAAGATGAAAGAAGAAAATTGAAAAGCATTACATGATGCACCTATGGCTAGACACCACAAATTCTATAAAACTTACAAGTAGATAAGGGAAAGGTTCTCTTCGAAGGGCCTTAAGGATGATGTACTCAAACATATCAAGGAGCTATTTTATCTTACTAGTACCAAGCTCACTCCTAGTACCAATCATCATTCATAAATGGATTGACAAACAAAAGACAGTGAATAAATGGGATGATAGGTATTTAAGGAATAGTACCAATTATCACCCACAAACAAATGGATAGATAGAGATGGTGAATAAGTGGGTTGAAGGGTATTTAAGGAACTATGTCACAAACCAATAGGAAACATGGGTCAAATGGTTGCACCTTGGAGAGTATTGTTACAACACCAACCATCACATGTCCATTGGTATGACAACTTTTATGGATTTATGTGGATATGTTGCAATAATGTTTACATATTTGGTTTTTACTGACAACAAGATGCCATCAACTAATGACTTGGTAAAACATGGACAAGATATTTTAATATCTCTCAAGGATCATCTACAGTGGGCTCAAAATGAAAAAAAAATTTATGCAAATCAACATCACATTGAGAGGACATGGTTTTTCTATGTCTGCAGCCTTATATGTAGACCTCCATTACGCAGAGTAGAGTTGAAAAGCTCAAGCCTCACTTCTACAAGCCCCACAAAATTGTGAGAAGAGTTGGTAAAATGGATTACGTTTTGGAGTTGCCTACAAATAGTAAGATTTGTAATATTTCCCATGTGCCTTGCCTGAAAAGAACACTTGGACAACACATTATACCAACAATTGACTTGCCACCATTGGATGATGAAGGAAAACTCATACTAGTGCCAAATGCTATCATTGAAATGCAAGAAAACAAGAAAGAAATAGGACAATCATAGAATACTTGGTTCGTTGGAGAAACCTGCCTATAAAAGATGCTACATGGGAAAGATAAAAAATTCTTGAGCACCCAACCCTACATTGCTCATGGGCAAGCAATTTTGATAAAAGCAAACTTGTATTTTCCCATTTTAATTATTTATCCTAGTGGACCCTACACTTATTTCCCCAATAAGGATATAAGAATGTTTTTAACAAAGGGCTATGGTTTGGGGAAATTGAAGCAAGTGATAAAATAAAAATAAACTAGCAATCGCGCCTTGGTGTGCAATAGGTATGTTGAAGAGGTATGGAAGATCAATTAGGGAAAAAATTGGTCTAATTTTTGCATACATTTGTGCAATACATGAGGTCAATTGGTAGGCAATTTAGATGATGTTTGTACAACAAAGGTCTCAATGGAGAAGTGATAGCTTCAAATCAACTATGCATTGACCTATCAAAATCCAAACATGACTGAAACAAAAACTTTGAATCAAAAAGATAATTAGGCTCCATTACCAATAGACTCATATTAGGTTTGCAATAGGGAGAGAGGGGAAGGAAAGGGAGAGGGAGAGGGAGAGGGAGAGGGAGAGGGAGAGAGGGATAAGGAGAGTGAGAGGGGGAGGGAGAGAGGGAGAGGGAGATGGAAGAGAGGGATATAGAGAGGAGAGAGAGAGATAAAGAGAGGAGAGAGGGATAGATAGAGATGGAAGAGATAAATATATAGAGGGAGAAAGAGGGAGAGATAAAAAAATAAAGATAGAGAGAGATGGGGAGATAGAGAGGGAGACATAGAGAGGAAGAGATAGAAAGATATAGAGGAAGAGGGAGAGGGAGAGATAGAGAGGAAGAGACAAAAAGATAGAGGAGGGAGAGGGAGAGGGAGAGGGAGAGATAGAAAGATATAGATGGTGAGATAGAATGAGAAAGATATAAGGAGATATAAAGAGAGGGAGAGAGGTAGAGACAAACAAAGAGAAGTAGAGATAGAGATATAGAGAGAGGGATAGAAAGGGAGAGATAGGTATAAATGGGAAGAGAAAGAGAGAGATAGAGATATATGGGAAGAGAATGGGAGAGGGAGAGGGAGAGAGAGGGAGGGAGAGAGAGATGGGAAGAGAAAGGGAGCGAGAGAGGTAGAGATAGAGAGATAGATAGGGGGATAGGGAGGGAGTGATGTAGGGAAAGATGAGGAGAGATAGAGAGGGGGAAAATAGAGAGGGGGGAGAGAAAGGCAAAGAGATAGGTAGAGGGGGGAGTGAGAGGGAGAGAGGTAGAGGAAAGAGAAGAGGGGGGAGAGGGGGAGAGATAGGTAGAGGAAGAGAGAGAAGAGGGGGAAAAGGGAGAGATAAGTAGAGGGAGAGAGAAAGGAGTGGGAAAAGAGGGAGAGAGATAGGTAGAGAGGGAGAGAGAGAAGAAAAGGAGGGGAAGAGGGACAAATAGCTCGATATATAGAGAGGGAGAGGGAGAGATATAGATAGAGGACAATATAGAGAGAAAAATTAAAATTTTACTTGCAATTTTCAATATTAAAGTTAAAATTTTATCTTTAACAATTTTAATATAGTTTATTTTTATTTTTAATATTTTATTTGAAGTATGGTTTTAATTTTTTAATTTAATTTATTTAAGAACTTAACTATATTAACACTCAATTTTATAATTATTTTATTTATTAATATTGAGTTTATCTTTCAATTGATGTTAATATGGTTTGTAATATATTGATTATATTTTTTAGGTACATATTTTACTAATATTTCAATTCTAATAAATGAAAAAATTATGTTGCTAACTATTAATTCTAAAGGATATTATTTACTCAGGCATCACTATGCTTCAACATATTCTGAAATCAAATGCATACATAGAATGCAATCCTTATTTCAATCATGAAATACATTGAGGATATACATGATGGTATGCATATATCACAAGGAATAAATAGAATAATAGCTGATTTGTTGAAATACTATAAACCTTCATAACCTATGCGAGGGTTCAAGCAAAGTAATCTTATTTACAAACCGTGTAATTTGCATAGAAATGAGATTTTGGAACCAAGTTATGGACAACTATCAATGTGTAAGGGTAGCTAAATCTGCTAGGCATTGCAATTGAAATCGCTATCAACATTTATCAAGGCGTAAGAGTGAGTACAGATCCTTAAGGAAGCTAGATCAATTTAAAAGCCGCCAAGTATGGATAATGAAAATTATTGCAGGTCATGGAGATGGGTAGATATGTATAGACCCGATCATAACATCATTCATTGTTTATGGTTGTGGGAAGATGATAAATGGATGAGATATAAGTAAGCAAATCAAACTTCATACAAATAGATTTTGTAAATACCATAATGTGTGGCCTAGAACAATGGTCTTACCTAACATAATCTTGACTTCCTCAACATCTTTTGTAGATTCCAACACTATTTCTCTTCAACCTCACTTATGATAGAAATCCTCTATAAAGCCATCAACGACACACTTCTTTTCTTTTCTGCCATCTCTTGAGCTGCCTCTAGAAATTGATTTATATAGACTTCTAATTCAAGAAGGTTAACAATGAAAATTGGTGGTGGAGCAATGAAAGATGGCAATGAAACAGTGAAAAATCAGATTTGATTTGTTTTGGCTAGCCATGCAGGGATTTTCATGAGCTTAGTCTTTGTGTGACCCACCCCCTAATAGCATGATGTCACCTCAAAAACCCACATGTATGGACCAAATTAAATGTATCGTCTTGCACGTCTTTTCATAAATGAGGACCATTGATCACAGAAGTCAACCAATTGGGTTTGTATAGGGAACACCTTCAACATAATAAAATAATTTAATACATGTGGGGGTATGGGTTATATAAAAGGTTGTTCATCATGACACATTCTATGACAGCTCATTAATGAGGAGTTACAAGTTGGCATTCATAACAAAGTGGAGACTATTTTGAGGAGAGAATAACGTCAACTCATTCATCGTTATTTTGGAGAGGGAAAATGGGATGTTAAAATTTGTGTCCTGCTAGTGCTATTTATTGAGGAGCTTGTTGGATTTTGAGAGATCTACAATTTTTTATATAAGTTATGTCTTAACTTTAGCCTTGTGTTAAACTATAAATTCAAGGACAAAAACCCTTGGATTTAGAAATCAAAATATAAAATGCCTTTGGTTTCCTAAGGACAATCTCATTGAGAAGTTGTATTTGTGCTGAAAGCTTTTGTCTTCTTTTCCAACAAGTACTTGTATTTGGAATAGCAACATATTAATAGCAGATTTGTCTCAAA
The DNA here is from genome assembly GCA_007258455.2 of Sequoia sempervirens. Taxonomy (NCBI): domain Eukaryota; kingdom Viridiplantae; phylum Streptophyta; class Pinopsida; order Cupressales; family Cupressaceae; genus Sequoia; species Sequoia sempervirens. The sequence continues at coordinate 3,837 of VDFB02362979.1, read as the reverse complement.
TTTACATGTTTATTTGATGATATTCTAGCATATTCGAATATATCAACATATTTGTATTTCATGTAATCTGTTGCTGTACTTTTCAAGCATTATTGTTTATTTGAATATATACATGTAGATCATTATTCATCACCATATGTTCTCACCTCATTCTCACAAGATATTGGTGGTCAGAAAATGCTAAACAAATAATATTTACTCACTGTATACTCTCACCTTGCGCTCACATGACCTTGGTGATTCAAAAGTGGTAAATATGTTTTATTAAAATTTGCTGAGGTCATGACACACCCTATCTCAATCCCTCTAAAATGTGGATTGTTGATGAAATTGCCAATCAAGATTGCTGCCACCTAAAACTCACCACACACTTAATTAAACTTATGTGCAAGCGCTTGAGCATAAGGAATTATAGTTATATTTTTCCAACTGGGAAATCCAACAATTCTGTTTTTAACAAACGTAAGGAAATGTTATGGTTGGTTCTTAGAGACATCACTAATGAACAAAAAAAAAAGTGAGCATAAGCCACAATTACTTGGCTGGGAGTGAAATAAGGCTCTTAATCTGACATTCCCAAAAAACGGCTACCACTTTCTGGTGAACGTGTAAGCCCATGTATGGCAAATGGGTTAGCGGCTTAACCGATGAATGACAAATGGAATCCCAGCACTAAACTAAAACAAACACAGATGAATAGCACTCAATTTCTCTATTTAAATTCGCTCAAAAGCAAGTTCCAACCTCTGAATTTATCTTTTTCTAGCGACCTATGGACTTGCCTCAAAACAAATGTAAAACAAAGCACCCTACATACATTTACAACTACACCACAACCCAACTAAGTTTCCAACCCACCTCTAGCAATCTAGCCGGCATAATCCCTAATTGCGATAAATTTCCCACAACATAAAAAACCTAACATCAATAAAACCCTAACAAAGGAACAACCCTAGCCATTGGAAAAACATAATCTCGTACTCAATATCCGTCTAAATTGCAATAGATATCTGCTCTCCCTTGACTTCGCTGTAAATCATGGCCTCCATGAAACTAATAACGATTCAAATCAAAGCATTCAAGTTAACCTCTAAAAACCTACCAAAATCTGCAAAATTTCTCCCACAAAAGTTCAAAATTAAACACCGTAATTGCACTTAATCGAAAGCAAAATAAATCTACCAAAAGAAAAAAGGAAAAATTAAACATAATTAACGCTAAAAAATCCAAAAGAAAAAAGGTCATAGACAGATAAAATACAACAATCTGTAAATGCGTTGACTCGCAAGAATCAAACTTCAAAACTAAAAATAAAACAAAAAACAATATGCAAACAATTTAACTAAATTTTCAACTAATGGTCTACTGAATTATAAATAACTTGAGTAGAGTAAGCGTGAGCTCGTACCAGGTTGCATACCTGAATAGCAGGGAAGGAATTCGAGGCTTTGAAGCTCTGCTGGCTGCTCAAAGGGATTTATACTATCCACGACTCAAATATACATACGTGGTAGTGTACGCGCATAAATAAGTGGCAGAAGGCGAAACGCCTCCTTTATTCGGCTTACGAAAGTAAGGTTAAAAGATGCTTTTCGTACGAATATTTCATTATTTATTGACTTAACAAGGATCCTTACGTTTCATCTTATCGAAATAAAGCATTAAAGAAATAATAGATTGAGTTATGTCTAAAATGTCTCCTTTATTTTAAGCATTAATTAAGATAAAGGATCATTTCACATGACTTTGCATCTTACCAAAATTTTAAAAAATAAAATAATTAATTAAATTTAGGCTTTTTGATATATTTAATGATTAGACAATGGATAATGTTAAAATATCATTGGCCAAGAGATTATGGATAGAGTTATGATCAAAATTTCCCCTATAAAGATTAAATAGAAATGGCATTTTCTATGAATATATTGTTAGGCAAAATAGCAAAGGTATTTTCTATGAATATATGTGTGGATTATATTTTGAAGATCGATTGATTATTATAGATAGTATCAAAAAATTGAAACATTTTATAATGTTCTTTTTGTGTTGTGGTATTGGGTGTATGAATTATTAATTCTTTAGGTTTACAATTAAGATTTATCATCGTTGAATAATTTTATGAATTATCACTTCTTTTTAATCGAAATCAAGATCTGAGGGACATCCATTCTACCAAATTAACACTTCCTTCAATTTGGAGCCAAGATATAAGAAGTAATTAAGGTATGGTCTCGACCTCATCTTTTAAGAGAACCAAACCTCCAAATTTAATTAAGGTACAATCTCTACCTCATCCCTTAAAAGCATTAAGCCTTTACACTTAGCAAGACTTCCCTAATAAATTCTTTTTTGAACCATTCAACTTCACCAATAAACTAAAAATCTCTTAACAATAATACTAAAATGTTAAATTTGTATACAACTTAAAAATTATAAATAAATTGAAGGACTTTAATGTCTACTTCCCATTTTTTAAGAAACTTTTAAACTTAAATTTGAATTTAGCTCTCTTGTGATCCCATAATAGTGGTTTACAATTTTTGGCCAAACTGAATACTGAAATAATTTTTTTAACTAAATCTTCACTTTCGAGCACCTATAGCGGCTAAACCGTGAGGAATTTGAAGATTATGCAAACTAGAGTTTCGTGACAATTTGTCTGTAGATTCTAAATATATTTTTTTCAAAATTTTTGGAATAATATTGCACTTCTTTTTCCATCTCCCTCAAAAACTATTTTTTTTTCAAAAAACAACATTTTTAAAAAGTAACGCTCACTGTATAACGCATAACTTTTTTTTCCATGAAAGGATAAAATTATAATTCTTTTAGATTTAGATTTGTAACTTTCAGATATCTAGTGCTTCCACTTGTTTAATTAGTTTTTTATTTAATATTTTTCTTTAATCAATTTTTGAAGTCAAACTAATTACAAGTTTCAAACGCCTTGCGACCCATTATGTAGCGTAATTTTTTTGTATGTATCAAATTTTATTTTCTTTTTTGTTGATCAAGGACTTAAATATCTGGTAACCATACTTTAATTTATTTTTTTGATAATATGTTATTTTTCCATATGTACCATGGGAAGCTTGATTTTTGGTGAAAACCTACATTCCTGAAATAAAAAAATTAATATAATAATCAAATTAAATTTTATTAAAAATATAATTTTTTGGAAGCTTATAATAGGTACTACATACGTACAAAAAAATAAATTTTAAATTAATTCATTTGATCCCCCAAAAGGTAAATCAAAAGTGGTTTTTTATCAGCATTTTGATAGGTGTAAAGGAGACTTTGTTATAAGTATGGTTTGAAACTAGTGGGGTTCTATCCAAGTGGGCTTGGTCTAAGGTGGTTTGATCAAACCCTCTTCAATTGGAATACTTTAAATGGAACATTTCAAGGCTTAAATCATTATATTTTATAAAAATATGTGATTTCAGCAAAAATCAAGATCTCCCAAAAATTGTTAACTTGAGTACCCCCATTCATGGGGTTGGTCGAGATCATCCATATTCAAATTCTAGATAAGAGTATCATTGGTTGCCTCCTCCTAGAGATTGGTGTAATCTCAACTATGGCAGTGCTTGTAGGGCCAATCCTAACATTTTGGGTGCTAGTTGTATCATAAGATATCATAAAAAATATTTTTTGATACTACATCTGCGGGTGGAACAAATGAGGCCAAAGCCCAAGCACTTATGTTGGATATAAGACTGTACATCAAATTTTGGATTAGAAAGGTGCAAATAGAGGGTGACTCAATGATTCTTATCAATGCTCTTAACCAAAAAGTGGTTGAAAATTATAAAATTAATAATATTCTAAAAT
>VDFB02362978.1:0-123867 GCA_007258455.2 Sequoia sempervirens | reverse complement strand
TTTCCATAACAAATATGCAATTGATTCTTCTTAACACATTCATTAATACAAAATCTAAAAGATAAATGAATCATACCTCTAGCTTTTTGTCAAGTTTATACTATTCTTCATCAAACATACCTATAGGTTTTGATAAATAGGATATCGCTTTCCATTGATCTCTCCACCACAACTCAAAATTTTAAACATTGTAACTCACGATTTAAGATCTCAATGTGTCAACCACGATGTTAACCACAAATTCAATAATACTTTGTATTCTCATGGAATTTTTCAAAGGCTCCCACTCAAAGTAGGTGTATATGTATGACAAGAAAATATGCCCCCTTCCATTGAACAAGCCCTAGAACAAAATCGATGAGGATTTCACCAACACATGGTTGTCACACCAAACTTGGCCATGCACAAAACAACAAAAATCTTATACCAAAGAATGAGGTTTTAATATTGAATTACCAACTCTACTACCAAATGTTGGGAATTTGATTTCAATATGACCAATAACTAATCATTGAAAAACCTTAAGACTGTGCAATCCAAATGACAATTATGTTGTTACAATTCAATTAGCAAATATTATCGAAAGACATGAAATCATATACACTCCACATTCACATGATACACAAATATTTACATGGGAACCCCTTTCAATAAAAAACCCACCTAGAAAGAGATAGCAATTGTAGTATTCTATGAAATGGACTCCAAATATAAAAAGTCTCGATACACCTTAATTTGTATACTATAGTGTACAACCTTAAAAACATACTTCATAATATCTTCACATCATGAGACAACCTCTACATCAACCTATTCCACCTGCACTATGAACTAGATCTATCCCTAAATAATCAGTTTGGAACCCCAACCAACTCAACACTATAACCAACACATAATAACATGTATCACTCCATCAACTTTGTTCTTAATGTGATAGCCAATTACACAAATATTTACATGGTAACCCCTTTCGATAAAAAACCCACCTAGAAAGAGATAACAATTGTAGTATTCTATGAAATGGACTCCAAATATAAAAAGTCTCCTTACACCTTAATTTGTAGACTATAGTGTACAACCTTAAAAACATACTTCATAATATCTTCACATCATGAAACAACCTCTACATTAACCTATTTCACCTGCACTATGAACTAGATCTATCCCTAAATAATCAGTTTGGAACCCCAACCAACTCAACACTATAACCAACACATAATAACATGTATCACTCCATCAACTTTGTTCATAATGCGATAGCCAATTCTTAACCAAATCTCATGCAATTGTTATCATGGCAACACTAGGCTATAAGACAACTTCACGTTAAACTATAAAGTCTAATTCAGTGTAATTCTACCACACATGCTTCTAACATTGTTTTACCAATCTACAATCAAACTTGTTAACAAGAACTAGCGAGTCCCAAAACCTTCACTTACAAACTATCTACAAGTGAATAACACACCTAAGTTCCAATAATATGTATAATCAATATTCTTCAACTTTGAAGGTGACATATATGAACAAACAAGTATCGTAGTGGGATGACCCTTATTACCAATTCTAGAAAACGTGTTCATAGAAGATTCAAAAAAGGAGCAATTAAACAAACCTACAAAAACTAGGCTAGTGGAAGAGGTCTATGGATAGCACAATGTGCATTGGCATTATGGAAAAGACACATTCAAAGATTTGTTTATACACCTCCATAACATTATAAAACATATAAAATTCACAATGGAATTAAAGTTGGAACAATCTATTTCGTTTCTTAATGTTCTTTGAAAAAGGAAATGTGAGGCTTCTACACACCATGTTTATAGAAAGAAACAAGTAGTAATTCATACCTAGAAGTAGATTCCATCACATCATATCATCGAACACCACAAGATAGTACATTGATAACATTGGCTACCAAAGCCTTAAGGATATCATATGAAAAAAATATTGAACGTAAAAGGAAGGGAGGGAGGGAGAGGGAGAGCGAGGGGGAGAGAGAGAGAGAGAGAGAGAGAGCAGTTCTAAAGAAAAAGGCTAAAAAAACAAACAAATGGGCAAAGCATTCTGAAATGTAAGAAAATAAGCTCAACTTTGAACATAAATGAAAGCCTTCTTTTACCTTGCATAAAAACATGATTAATGAGATGTCATAGATCTTGAAAATAAAAGGAATTGAAACAACTATCTTACCTAAATTATCCTACAAAATAATTGAGCTCCACAAACCCAAAAAAAAGAGTTTAATTTAAGCAAAATTGTGGGATGTAAATGAGAGAATGTTCTTGCAGTAGACCATAAGTTTAATGAATACAGGAAGATTAATCCCAAAAAGCATTAAGGAACATGATAGGATTGACAAATCAACATTAGCATAAGCATAACATTCACTCACATAGAACATAGCATTTACATTCATAAACCAAAGGTTGCAGTATAGATAAATAATTACGGAAAAACTTATTAGGGTTGAGATATCAGCATAAGTAACATTCACTTGCCATTTGAACTTGACGTCTCCATTGGTAAGGCAAGAGTTACAGCCTAAAAAGAATACCATATAAAATAGTATTTAAAGGAGGCAATTAAAACCATACAACACAATGATAAAATTAATGGAGATGAGAAGTGAAATATTAGCAACCATGGGATACTATCATCGAAAAACCATTATAAAAATTAAAAATTATAAGAAAGCATTGACCATAACATAAATAAATATGAATGATGAATAAAATATGGGTCAACTTGGAGTCTAACCTCATAAATGATAATGTTTCTCAATGATACAAATATCCTTGAAGCGGAGTCTAGAAGTTGGTCCCAAAACATCAAAAGAAAAAGGCTAAAACACAGCTTCATCCAACATACTACATAGAGTGTTTCCCTATTGAAATCTCAAAGCATCAAATATAGATGGAAAAGACCAGTATAAGTATAGTAGGTACATGTTAGCATTAGGCCATATAAAATTATAAATAAAATTGAATCCCTGACACTATGTCCAATTAGCATTGCCTCATTTTTGTCATTTTCATGCAATCTGGATATGTTTTACTCAGTCTGCGATGTCATTGATCTTAGTCGTCATTTGTCATGCTGTCTTAAAAATCCCAATCCAATCTGGATTTATCCCACTGAAAAACTGGACCTACAAATTGGTTAAAGACTTCTGAGAATATCATAGCCAAACTGAACCTTGAAATGCGCACAAATTGGTGCACATTGAAAATAATCAAAATGCCATAATGCAAATAACACTAATGGGACTGCATCTCAATCAGTATATTGGTTGCTGCATTGATGTCATTGTCGACCTGAAGAAGTGCTTGAGTTGCAAGATTTCTATCAAACCCCATTGTCACCAATGTCAAAACAGCTTCTTCTGAGGGAAGAACAGTTGAACCAAGAAGTGGAGCTGCAGCAGCAAAGTCGTCCTGGAAAAGTTGGATATTAGACCATGTTTTGTTCTTGAAAAGAAAGTTTAACATCACAGAAAAGTAGGTGCAATACAATATAACACCAACGTTCATGCTTATTTTCCTAAGAGACCACGTTAACAGTCACCTAGATATTATCAGAGTAGTCAATAATGGTTAAGGTAGTTTAGGTCACTGCTAAATAAGACAACAATTTGGCATATGGGATCCCCTTATGAAATCCACAACAAGATTGTTTCTAACTTTCTCCATTTACCTTATATTTCGTACAATTAGATGTACAACCCTACCCCATTCTGGATTCAACCATGTGACCTCTTTTAGGGAGTACACACCCCTTCACCATCATACCAACTCAAAGTCGTATAGGTCCACTCAATTATTATCTTAACATATTTGCAGCAATCATGCCAATCTCCTAACAAGACCACATTAGTAAGGAACCTGCAAAATATCAAAGCTGGTACCCAGAAGAAAGAAAGTGGCAACCATTCACAACTAGAACAGAAAATCACTGAGCAATCCACAAAACATGTTACTCCAATGCTATTTTGACAGGAAACAAATATTCAACAATCCTTGCACAAGATGCAGAGGAGTCCAGCATGATATTTGCCTCAAGCCATGATCAATGGCCATGAATGGTCTCTATTTACTTTATAACATATACAAAAATGTAGAACACAAAAGATAAAAGATGTTAAGGAAAGGATGCTTTGGCCTTCTCATTCTTCTTGACGAGAATTCTATTAATGATAAGTGATAACTGTTTGAATGTAAATCATAAGGCCAATACACAAGTATCTCCTATAAGTTGTCAAAGAATTTCAAAAAGAAAACCTTTAAAGTACAACCCTATAAGATTTACTTTACACGAGATACAGAGAATGCAGACATCAGAGGACAGTGTTGGACTCAATATAAGATGATAACTGCATATTCTTAAACATCATTCAGTATTTATCTCTGTTACCAGGTTCTTCATTTTAGCCCCATGAACCAGCCAAAATATGTGTGGGTTCTGGTTCTGGTTCAGTTCTTCTCTAGGTTCGCCTGGGTTCTCCATTTTCCACCTGGGTTCTCTGTTATGAAGGACCCACAGAGAACCCGGGTGGAAAATGGAGAACCCTGGCTGAACCCGGGGAGAACCCAGAAGGACCCAGGCGGACCCACGTCATCCAGCCTAGAAAAAGGCAAAACTCAACTTAAAAACATAAAATAAAACCCTAAAAAGTGCCTAGATTGCCTTATATTGACTTGGCCGACCAAATGAGGCTCATTTTGCAAACTCAAAAGAGCAAAAAACACCATTTTTTTGCCTCCAAGCTGAAATAGTTGATTTTTGCAGGTTTTCTCTTGAGGACCACAACCTTGATGCTTTTGATGAAGACGAATTTGAAGAATAGTATGTGATCAACCGTCGCTCGGCTGCGATGATTTTCACGGTGCTTGTAGGTCTGATTTGTGTTTGGTGTTTGTTCTTTTTGTGTTTTTTCGTGTTTTGATGTTTGGTGCCAATGATACAAACGATTTTAACAAGCATATGCATACAAGGAACTCAAAATAAACTAAAACTACTAAGATAACTTTAGGAGACTCAATTTGATAGTCTAGAAGCTTTCTTCATTACATAAGTGAGTACATAAGATAGATGACTTACATAGAACTCAAAACCAGATACATCATATGCAATAATTTAACTTACAGCCAAACAGCACTGTGAATAGTGCTTTGCTACAGTACCCGGCCTCAATAATTTGCTCATACAACATGAAATACAAGATTCTCCCACCAAGAGACGAATTGAAGGGCTTCCTAGGGTAAGGGCGCCCACTTTGGAAGAGATTGCAGCCTCTAAAGGGAGGCATTTTAATTTCTTCTTGCTGTTCAAAACCATCAAGTATGGCAGCTGGCTGTAGGTGTCAAAAACAGCTCCAGAATCTTTCAAAAGGGCAAGCACCTCCTTCTAGATGGCAAATGGAAACACTGGCAGCAAAACCCCTTCCAGAAGATGCCCCCAACAACTTGTAATCAGCAAAATGTGGCTCCAAATGAATCCACTAAACTCAGATCTGCAACTTTAGGGTGGTATTTCACACCATCAAGAAGCACAAATTCGACGAACAAAGCCCAATCCAGGCTCACCCATTGCAGAAATCAGGAACCCTAGTTTCCCTCTCTCCCAAACTCCACACTTCCAAGTTTCATTCATCAAAATAACTTCATGCATGAGAGGGTCGAACTTTCTCTTGCTCTTTTATAATTTCACTTTGAAAACACTATTCATTAAAATGGCACTATTCACTTAAGTTATGTTCTTTTTTCACTTTATCAATGAATAGTAACTGAAAAATATAAAGTGACCCCTTTAAATAATAGACACATGGTCCCTAAGCCTGAGGAAGTGAAATAAATGGTGAAGATCATCATTTTAAGCTCCAATAACACGCCAAATGCACAAATTCACCACATCACCAAGCTCCGGATACTAATACTGCATTTTACGGACCAAGTGCCTGTTCAAGTGACCCTCTATCCAAAACCATTAACCTACGAGGATCGACATAATAGGCTAATCCACCAACTTTGATGCTCGCGAAGAATAGGGACATTACATAGTAATACTGAATTAAATATAGTCTTGATTGTAATTTGAATTTTCAATGTGTAATGACATTTTAAGACTTGAGTATTTACTATTTAGTAATTTACTATTTACATTTTTGCAAATTATGAATATGATTATATGAGGTATTACTGTATGGCATATTTCATTGTTTCAATATTCTATGGCATTATGGCATTATGATCATATGATTATAATTTTGAGCATGCTTATGAGTCTATGGCATTATGTTTATAATTTAATAATATATATATATATACTCCCGTACCCGTACCCATACCCTAGGAAAAAAAAATTTGCCACAAACCCGAACCTGAACCCGCATCTGAATCCGTACCTGAACCGGCAACTTAGGTATTTATCATCATGATTTTCTTCTTAGCACTTGCTTAAACGGACTTACTGCAGTGTCCTTGAAACTCGAATAATATTTACACGTAAGGTAAAACTTGAATATAACTTGCCTCAGTGATCCTTTGCCAATGTGACTTTGTGAATGGGAGAACTGAATGCTTTGTTACCTTTTGTCAACATATGCCAAGGGATGCATGTTTCATTTTTCTTTATTACAGGTTAATGCTTCAGAGGCCTGTCTGAATGAACATACACCATATGACCAATGCTTCAGTTTGACTCGTTTCAAGGGTCTGTTTGTATGAAATTTTACAATGTTCCTACTAGATATCTTCTTTGATAAATGAAGGATAGCATTTGAGTTACAGATATAAGATGAGAAGAATTTTCCTAATCAGATAATACAAACACAGCTCCCAAAACACTACAAAAAAATTGTTTGAAAGCCATGAGTGATAAAATGCAAGCAAATAGTCAAATGGGATAAGCTAAAGTGATAAAAGCATCAAGGCTACCATAGCAAAGACCAGGGTTCAAATCCCTAGGAGTTGAAAGTGGGTAAATTGCTGCATCTACTGATTGGGTGGGGTGTACCCATCAGAAGATGACAGGTACAACTCCTAGGTGAATTTGACAATTTACTAACAATCTTGGACCAAGCAAATTACCATTTCTTTCAGATTGGTGTTAAGTCCTGAACTGGAGGGTAATAAGGGTTAAATTGTCCACACAGTTAGGACCTATTAAAAAATTAGTGCCATATTTCCCAAACCAGTAGATGAGCAGTGAGCCTTGGCAACATACATATGCATACAGTATATGTTTCTCCACAATAAAGAGGTGACTAGTTTACTTGATAAGTGATTCCTTGTGATTGGGGGAACTACACATTGAAAAAAATATGGGTTTTCTAGCAAATAAACATCACAAAAATCAAATCCTTGAATTACAGATTGAGTTTGTGAAAGCAGAAATTGAAAATTTGAGGTCTCCATTGGTATGCTCTATTAACCAAAACTTCTTTTTTCTCAATTCATACTAAACCCCTGATATCTGGGTTGGATCTAAAGTCCTTCAATGCATGTACCTCCTTGAGATCCTTACATCAACCAAGTGTGCATGCTGCCCCTCATGCATCCGCCCTTGTAGGTTGAGACATTCAGGTCAAGGATTTCATTGACCAATAGGCTAAGGCAGACGAATGGGAGATCCAAGAAATGAAAGCCACAAGCCAGTGCCCTTGTGTCAAAAGAACTTAGAGGTTGGTGGAGAGTCATTCTCCCAAAATTTGGCACAAAATTGCAACAATGTGGCTATAAATACATGGTAAGCAATCATGCAGGGAATTCATTCGTATAGTGGATATTTATTTATGATAAAAAAATTTGTGGGCAAATAACTATTTTGAATTTATTGAACAGTAATGAAAGATATCTAACCAATTGGTGTCCATTAGTGCATGGTAGACAGCCATGCAGGTAATATTCCCATTTTATAAGGGGAGTTTTGAAAATGTTATAAAAGAAAATCCTACTAAGGTTAGTTGTTTAGTGCAGCCCTCTACAAATATGCAAGTTTTGGGCTTCCAGTATCTAAATTTTAGACATGAAGACTGGAAAATTAAAATTGTGTCTTCTCTGTCAATCAAAGAATAGAGTTTGATCCATTAAGGGTTTCTGGTAAAAGATAAGCCAAATATCTGGTTTTCTTACATGTACTTGCCATGGATATTTTTTGTTATTTTTTTATACAAGCAATGTATTAAATAGTTCTTTTATCAACAGACATTATGGAATAGACTTGCCGTAGGATTGTCAAGATAGCTTTCTCCTCTCTTGAAGATGGCAGGTGTTTGGGAGGTGTACTCAACTTCTCATGATACATGAGCCATAACATTGTTAAGATCCATCCTCCTGTCTTATATTAACTTTTGTACCTCCAAACCAGTGTAAGTTATAGCAAAACTGGCAATATGAAATCAAAGAGGAAATTAGTTAAAAAGCAATGTTCAATTCAACAGAGTGCTTGATTCTGTTTTCTCAATGTAGTAAATTACCAGACTACAAATTAAACAAAAAACAAAAATAGAAAATTGCTACACCAATCAAGCAAACAATGCTGCTGTTGTCAGGGAAATTAACCAACTCTGAAAATGCATCAGAATACTGACCTCAAATTGTGTATCATATGAAGGAACAGCTTCCCTCATTACATTTCCTCTTGAAGTACCATTCAATGGCTCAACTGGTAAACTTAGCATTGAAAGGCGGGAAATCCTACAGGCTATTTGCTCTGGAAACTGCAAAACATAATGCTTATTAAGCACCAATAGAGCGAAATTTTCTTCAATAAAAGAGACAAATAATAGTTTTCAACAAGATATTGATTTGATCACTTTAGAGAATACAGAACAAATGTCGAGAAAAAATATACAATGAATTTTGGAAGTAAACTTTCCCCTTCAGTTTAGATAAACTGTTTCCCCTGCAAGATGGACTATTATGCCATTGTACTATATGCAGTAAAAGAAGCCATGTAGAATTGTAAGTATTTATCTAATTAATAGGATAGGTTCTTGTGCAATGTGAACCAATACTAATGAAAAATGGATCAGAAATTTTGACTCTATATTAACACAACTGATTCCTAAAATATACTATTACATAATGGGTACTGCCAAAACACAAAATATATAAATAGAGAGATCATCAATCACAAGAAACATTCATACACAGTGAGAAATCATACCTATACAGAAAATAGTACTTGAGCTATTATCAATGTTAAAATGTCTTGTGGCACTAAGTGGGTGATCCACAGAATATGCCACTGGCTTAAACAAAAAGGAGTTTATTTTTTTCCAGATAGATTTAATGGAATCACTCAAATGGAATATTAATAAAGCTTTGTGTCAGAATTGTATGTCTGTTGCAAGCTTTATTATACCTTTGGAATGCATCTTTCGTGACTCCTAGAAGGACTCTGAGTAGAAAAATAAAGCTATCAAAAATTGGTCCTACTTTCGAATTGAGGTTTTGTTTTTGCAGTTTTGACCTGACCAATGAACCAACATGAAAAGGACATCGCTCAAGAGACGATATGAAAACAATGATTAAATACATTAGCGAACATAAAAAATCACTACACTAGGTATTATATAAAATAGGCATTTTCAAGGAACAATCCATCCTTCCTCAGTGATAGGGAAAAAGAAGCGAACCCCAAGAAAATCTGGAACCCTCCTCCCCGACAAACCCTCAAGCCAGAGAGAAACAGACATATGCCATAACCAAAAAGACAACATGCTCTTTTGGTATCACATGGCCTCATAACACGCTAATAATGTGGGTCAAATTGTACCTTGAAGTAGATAAACCTAGGAGCTTGGAAATGTGATCAAGAAGGCAACCAAAGCTATTATGGTCTTACTTGGAGAAGAGTGTGTTTAAAACCCCCAACAATTAGCAACCTTCTTGCCAAGGCAATTTATATCAAAGTTGTCTACCAACTCTAAATGACCCTATGGTTATTAGATTAATTAAGTGTTATTGTATTTGTAATAATGCCTACAAAGGTTTAATGTTCTTAGAATTGTTTAGGCATTGCTTTGATTGTTCTATCATTAGCACATTGTTGTGCATAGTTTGTGTAGTTGTTGTGAGGTTGTTCCTTAATTCTAGGAGTTGTAATTTAATTCTTTGGCTGATATAATAAGCCACTTTGTAATGTAATCCCCACAGCTTGTTCATTCAATCTAATATGCTATCAGAGCCAAGCAGGGTTACCCCAAGTTTCTGGGACGGGGACGGCATGGGATGGTAGGATGAGTCCCCAAGTTTCTGATTTTTGAGGCCAAAATTAGGGACGGCAAGGGACAGCTATATAAAAATATAGGGAAAATTTTAAAAATATAGGGAAATTTTAAATATTCATATGATAGCATGGATAAGGCATGCATAATACACATTATAGAACATTAACATATAACATTTGTGTTCAACATTATACCAATACTCAATACGCATTCAAAATTAACATACACGAATCATGAAACAACCTCCAAGTTATAATTTATAAACTTATATCAAAATGCCCAAAGGCTACATTGCTGCCATATAGTTTTAAAGTTTGCTATGAAAATCAAAATACAATATCGTATGACAATAATGAATACAGAATAAACAAAGAGCACTGCTGCCCCTAATCATCTCTCATAATCGCATCAAAATCAGTCATTCTCTGAGTCACTGCCACTATGATGCTCCTCCTCAACCAACCAAACCCCAACCAAACCCTCAATTGTCTCCTCCTCATCTACCTAGGCCACGTCCTCAGGATCAATATCCCACCGTAGAGCTGAAGTGTGTCAATACTCTGGAGTCTGCCGATCTTGAAGCCGAAGAGCACTATGAATTTCCACTAGCTTCTTCGCTCGTCTAGAGGTAAGTCTATTCCTCTTGAGGGGGTGGATAAAGCTATACGTGGACCAATTCCTCTCTGCAGCAGAGGAACTGACAATCTATGCAAGAAGGCAAGTAGCAAGTGTCTTCAACTGTTGTGTATCCCTCCCATGATAGGTCCACCATCCAATAGGATTCGATTGAGCTAATATAGCTCTATCCAACCTCGCCTGTGGTTTACTCAAGTTTGGGCCATTAAGATTTGCAAAGTCTAGGAATTGTGACTGAAGTAGTGAAGCCTGTTATGCTGGATAAATCTTTTCAATGGCCTGTGTGAACCCATCTAAAACCTCAACATCATCACATAGAGGCACCCTACCAGCCCTTGGTACATACCATTTTGGATTTAGAGCAAAGGCAGCCATATGAAGTGGGGTGTTCATTGTATTCCACCTCCGCATCACAATGGGCATAATGTGTTGCTCATATAAATCCAAAGTGGGTCCTTTGCCGAAATAACTTGCCTGATCTTCCCAAGCATACTGTCAAATGTCTCATATATCTCTCCAAGACTAGGAGGGTCTGTATTAGCATATATGATGACATCTACAATAGGTGAGATGAAGGAGCAAATATATCTGCAAAATGCAAACAAAAAGTTCAAAATAATTAGTTGACAAGTTAATTGACATGTTAGAAACTTCAAAAGTTGGAACATTGGACAATAAAATTAAAATATTAAAATCAGAAATTTAATATGAAAATCAGCCATCTCATATGTCTTACCTCACATTGGCCCACCAATCATCATCAAGGATCTTTTGTTTGATGGTATTTCCTTGAGCAGAACTTGCATTAGGCCATCTAGTCCACTCTGCATTGACCATCATCAGTTGTAGAAGCTCATGCACCTCAAGCATCCTCTCCAACAAGATGAAGTATGTGGCATATCTACATTCATTGATTCAATGATTCATTAAAAAATAAAAATTTAAAACAGAATCAGATTATGAATACAAATTGAAAGTGAAACAAAATGAAGTAAATGGCATACCTTATCTCAACAGGTTTGAGAAACTCCTTCTTTGAAAATGTTCTGAAGAGAGCAAGTGAGGTGTGGTGATTGCAATTGACATCTAAATATCTCTAGCTTCTGCCACCGTTTGCTTCACCCAATCCAACTTCCCTATGTCTTTCAATGCATTGTTCAATGCATGAACACAACATGGGGTCCAAAATATGTGCCTGTAAGTACCCTCCACCATCAACACAGCCGATTTGCACACACGTGCTGAATCGGTGATCACCTGCACCACATTTGCAGCCCCAACCTCCTCTATGGCATCTCTCAAAATGGAAAACCGGAAGTTTGCATCCTTACGTCTCCCCGAACAATCTACGGCTCCAAGAAAATAAGAACCAGCAAGGCATGTGACTATGACATTAATGAGTGGTCGACGTCTACAATCAGTCCACCCATCCATCACTATAGAGCACCCCGTCTTCATCCATGTTTGCCTCATCTCCTCCATTAACGCATTAACTTTGGAGTACTCTTTGTCTAGGAGGGTGGTGCGTAGCTTATGATCTCCAGGGGGTATGAATGAAGGACCAACAGTGGCTATGTCTTTCACCATTTGTTTGAAATAAGAGGAATGGGCCACATGAAATGGAATGGCATGGGCAAAACAGAATTTGGCAATGGAGGATTCAATAGCTTCTCTTGTTTGGTTATTAAACATGGACTCAACTGAGGTTTCCTTTTCACTACCACTCACCTTCCTCTTTCCTATTAAGCAAACACTACTACCAACCGTGGAAGGACTAGGAGTAGGCATAGATGATTGTGAACTTGGAAAAGAAGGAGACCCACCTTGAACCCCACCATCCAACTCCATTTGAATTATTTGGCACTCTAAAAATAGCTCATCTGTCAATTGAGGACACACTCTAACTCCATTCTAACTCCATGGCCCACCTCACCCAAAAAATGAGACCCAACTCTTGTGTAGCTGCCCCTAAACTCCTTTTCACAAACATGGAAAAACCAAACCCTACTCCCCCCTGAACTTTTTTGTCTTTCACCCACGGCTGTAACATATCCAAGGAATGGTTTTTTTTTGTCTAATGTGTGTTTTGCATAGTCTTCCATGGTTCTGGTATTGGTTGATGAAGGAGGGCATTGGATTGGGTTTCTTTGCTCTCTAGTTCTACTACCACCCCCACCACTTTCCCTTCTAGTTTGCATTTCAACTTCACTATCACTCCCAGCCTCACTGCTGCTCATGTTTTTTATTTTTAGAATGCAAGTTTCAACTGAAAATGCAAAAAATTAAAAAAAATTAGACAATGTATGCTTCACATTTTGCAAAAAAATGAAGAAAAAAAAAAGGGAAAGGAAATGCATACCTCTTTGGTGGATTTGCACTCCCAACAACACTATTTCAACCTCCTCTCCTCCTTCAAGCTGCTGCTCCTTCTCCTTCAATGGCTGCAACTCCTTTTGCTCTCAAACCCTTGGCTATTCAAACAAACAAAATGCATAAAATGAGGTTAGAGAGGCCCTTTTTTCTTCATAAAGGAGTCAAAATCAATGGGGCCCACACATGCCACATAGGTAGGGGCATTCTTTTTTTGTTTTATGTTTTTTTTTGCATTTTAAAAGCTCACAAGATGCGGGGGATAGTCGAGGGACGGCTCAGCTGTCCCCTGGCCGTCCTCGGGACCGGTCAGTCGTCCCCCATTGGGTCAATGGCGTCCCCCCATTTCGGGGACGGTCCCCTGCCGTCCCCATGCCGTCCCCTGGTACCTGGGGCGTCCCGGGGATAGGGACGAGGCATTTTGGGGGGGGGACACATCCCCGGGTTTCCTTGGAGCCAAGTGAATCCTGTGGGAGTGCAACCAAAACTGTTTTTGAAGCCTCAAGTTGTGTATGCTCCAAATTTTCTTGCTGCAAATTTTTTACTGTGTTACTGTTTATCAACTGAACCAAGTTGCAGTTTGGGCATCCAACTTTGACCAACCAACTCAAGGTTCCTCCTGTTGGGATACTCTAAGCAAACAAACAGATCCACCAGAGATCTGCTTGTTCACAGCTGTAATTTTCATGATCTCATACTTGAGTTGTGCTTTGACCATTACTTCCATGATTTAGTGTTTCTTCATGGAGAATTAAAACAATTAGATCTGCTCAAGGAAGAATGGTTCCACACAGAATTATTAGAATTGAGTAGAAGAGAAGTTGCAAATGAGAATCGTGTAGAGATTCAAAGCCTAGAATGAATGAAAACAAAATAAGTCAGGCATTTGAGGAAGAGTTGCAAGCATGAGAGAGAAGTGAGAAGCATCAGGCAAGAGTCTTGTGTAGTTTAAATTGCTAACATGGGGCATGTTTGATCTAGCAATTGGTGGAAGCAAGGAGTTTTATTATATTGAAATCAATGATTGATATCTTCTACAATGAGTGGAAAAGTCCATCATTGCATTTATCATTCAAATATACTGTCAAAAACAAAAGAAGGAATTGCAGTAGCTAATAACATAACCAACAGTCTAAATTATTGCATAGCCCTATGCAAATATGAGCATCTTGGTCATTCCCAAGACAAGTATATCTCTCTTGGGCCATAGGTCTCCATAATCCTATTTGTGCCCTGTAAGCTAAAGTTGCTCTTAACCAGTGTTACAAGACTCGCCAAAACTCACCGAGTCTAGGTGAATTGCAAGGCAAGTCACCCTAAACAAGTCTCAGAGACTCAAATGTTGAGTACTCGCCGAGACTCGCCGGACTCACAAGACTCACTAGAACCAGTGAGTCCCATGCTCCAGACTCGGCCGCCCCTTTGTGGACTTAAGTTGCAAAAAAAACACATTTTAAACTTTCTTTCTTTTTTTTTCTTTTTGCCTTTATACTTGCCTCTATTCCATGAAAAGGCACTTCATTTCATTTTCAAGCCAAGGAAGAGAGAAAAAAGAGAGAAGAGAGCCAAAACACATTTGCATTGAAGGAAAATCAGCAAAGAGATTGAGCACCAAACGCTTGTTGAATCACATTTGTGCAGGTTCGTATGTGATTTTGCTGCATCTAGAGGAGTCTACAAGGGATTGGAAAGAGATTTCCATTGATTTCAAAAAAGATTGAAGAGGTATGTTTGAGTTTTGAAGGTT
Source organism: Sequoia sempervirens (assembly GCA_007258455.2). Taxonomy (NCBI): domain Eukaryota; kingdom Viridiplantae; phylum Streptophyta; class Pinopsida; order Cupressales; family Cupressaceae; genus Sequoia; species Sequoia sempervirens. Next base: position 108,880 of record VDFB02362978.1, on the reverse strand, counting down.
TTTTTTGTTTCTTTTTAACCAAAACTTCATTTCTCTTCTTTTTTTCTTCTTTGTTTTTTCTATTTTGTTTTAGTGAAACAAAGAACAAGTTACAAATAAATACAAACCCTAGGTGTGTGTGTTTAAGTTTTTTGTTGAACAAACTCTAGGCATTCTTGCAAAAACAAAAATAGTTTTATAGTTGCAAACTTGCAAACCCTAGGTTTTTTAGTTTAATTATAAATTATAAACTTTGAATGCTATTTTTTAAAAATTTATGTGTTACTGCAGCATTGTTTATATCTATAAATTGTCTCCATCATATTCACAATGTCTCAAAATAAAAAAGACCCTTGTTGGAAACATGCCATTATTACCCCCGGGCAAAAGAAAGAACATGTTCTTGTTGCAAAACAACTTGTCTTAGGGGTGGCATTAATAGATTGAAATACCACCTTGCATGTATACAATGCCGAGATGCTAATCCTTGCACAAAAGTCCCTGTTGAGGTAATGCGTGAAGTGCAAGTGCAATTGGAAACCTTCGAGCAACAAAAGAGTTAAAAAAAGAAGCAAAGAGAGGAGATGGCAGCCATGTGTGGAGTTGGAGATTCGAGTTCTTCCATGCCTCCAATTCCTCCACAGTCTTCACCTTCGGTTGTTGGTAGTGGTAGTGGCAGTGGCAATGGTAGCGTTAGCATTGGACCTAAAGTTCGTGGATCTAGGCTGGATTCATATATTTTGCCACACACTACTCCAGGTTCCCAACCGTCTCTTGAGAGCATGGGTTGGAACAAAGATAAACATGATGCAGCCAAAGTTGCAATTGGAGACTTTTGGTTTTATTGTGACATTCCATTTCATGCAGCCAGGTAATTCTTCTTAAAAATATATAGCTTGATAGTTGATTCTTTATCTCGAGTTTTATTTTTAGAGCTATGTTGAATTCAAATTGAAATTATACATTTTTCAATGCTAATTTAATTTAATTTATTTGTGTTAGGTCTCCATATTGGCAAAATATGACTAATGCGGTTACTGTTTGCGGGGTGGGGTTCAAAGCCCCTAATGATGAAGAGATAAAAGGAACCATTTTGTCCCAAAAAGTGGCTGATGTGGCCAGAATAGAGGAGCAGCGAGAAATTTGGAGGAAGGGTTTCACCATCATGACCGATGGTTGGACCGATAGAAGAAATTGGACATCGCTCAACTTTCTTGTTTCTTCCTCAAGTAAATATTTTACTTCCTAAAATGCATTGCTTTAGTGATTAACAACCAAGATTTTAAATTTATATTTTATTGAATCATTTATTTTGTTTCTTTTTCAGGTGGTACCGTGTTCATCAAATCTATTGATGCATATGGCCACACCAAAAATGTTGAATTCCTTTGTGAGGCTTTGGAGGGTGTCATGTCCCCGAATTAAGACACTAAAATTACTAAGCATTGAAAAGCAAATACGTAAAAACAATACATGTTAGAATATAAATGTGAATAAATAGAATACAAATGAATGTCAAAATCTAAACATGAGTACTTACGATTTGAAGATAATTATAATTATCATTGATAATATTATAATTATAAATATAAAATTAATAATACCAGATGAATATTCCATATCATTGTAATTACAATCATTATAATATATAAATCCTTAAATAAATGACAAATCAAATATTAGAATATATATAAGAAAAAATAATAAATAATAATACATTATTTATATAATATGAAATATCATTATAATAATAATCACCAAGTGATAATATTATTGTAAATGTTATTATATATAAAACAATATAATACAATTAATTCTGATCTTAACTATGTTCTTAGAATAATAAGAATCAAACCCAAAAGGCACCGATTCCTATCCCAAATAATGCTAAAGGCCAGCAATCATATATGGTCTAAAGAAAAAGACAAAAGAAGATAGAAGACAAAAGTCTTATAAAGCAATTTGTTTTGTTATTCATTAATTAAAGGCAGCAAGTGATAATAAGTAGAAAGCAACGAATTAATAAGAGCGGCGATCTGTTATAAAGAGCTGTTCTTATTAAGGAAAAGAGATGACTCTTCACTCCCCTCAATGAAGAAAGTATAAAGGAGGATTTATTTTTGAATAAAGAGATATAGAGGAATTGGCAGAAATAAGAATAAGAATATATTCTGATCGATGGATGAAGGGATATAAGAATATATTCTGAGCAAAGGAATAAAGTGAAGAACATATATGTATACTCTGAATAACCAGCGAATGATTTATAGAAGATTATCGTATGGTTTCTGCAGACTGTGGTATGTTCCATTAGGGAATATAATTATGTGTTTTGCTGTTAATATTTATTATCCTCATAGTTATTATAAGTAAGTTTAATATGATTGTTGATTTATATATAAAATAAATATATATGTGAGTTTAATATGATTGTTATTATGTATATTGTTATCTATATATATAAAATAAATATATATAGATAATTAATGATGATAGTTTATATATTTATATATATATCGACATATATATATGTATATAGATATACGTTTATATGCAATAATGATGCTTGCAACAATTATTGAGATTTATAAGTAATAATGTCTCTATTCATTCGATATGACATTAAATGATATAATAGAATTCATCTATGGGATCTGAGAAGATGTTTAACATCTACCCTAATGTACTTATGAAATATATTATAGAAGAATCGTTCATAGTGAGTAACAAGAAGGAAATGAATCGTCCTTTGACAAGAATGAAATATTTATATCATCTTTGAACTTATTAGATGTTATTACTGAAATTTATTGATCTATAACGTTCCTAATGTCTCTTTGAGAAACACTTTGAAAGCAAGATTCAAGTTTAAGTGCTTCCACTAGAAAGGGGACATTACAAAGGGTGTCTTGGCTGAGGTAGGGGAGGAGAATGTGGTGCAAATAGTCATGGATAATGCAGCAAATTATGTTGCTGCAAGTAGTCACGGATAATGCAGCAAATTATGTTGCTGCAAGTAGACTATTGATGGATAGGAACCCATCATTGTTTTGGACACCTTGTGCTGCTCATTGCCTTGACCTCATATTGGAGGATATTGGCAATCTTGACTGGATCAAAGCATGGGTGGAGACCGCAAAGAATATTTGTAAGTTCATACATAATCACACATGGGTCCTCGACCTTATGAGGCAATACACGGGGCAAAAGGAGTTGGCTCGCCCTGGGATAACACGCTTTGCTACCAACTTCATCATTCTACAATCCTTACTGCGATCAAAGGGAGCTTTGAGGCAGATGTTTGTTAGTGAGGAGTGGACTTCCTCAACATATTCTAAGACAAATGCAAGGGAGGATGTGGCAAGTTGTATTTTTTATGAGCAGGGCTTTTGGGTGCCTACTAATGAGATTGTCAAGGTAAATGTAATTACTAATTAGTTTAGTAATTCTACATTATATTTTCATCCTTATTTTTATTTTATTTGCTTATTTTTGTTGACTCTTACTTATGTCAATGTTTCATAATAATTGCAGTTCACAGATCCTTTAGTGGTTCTATTACAAGTTGTCGATGGGGAGAAGCCTGCAATGGGCTACATCTACGAGGGCATGGATAGGGCCAAAGAGGCCATTAGATCCATTTATGGGGGAGTTGATGGTAAGTATTGCCCCATTTGGGTGATCATCAATAGATGATGGCACCTCCAGCTTCACAAGCCCCTACACACAGCAGCATATTTTCTCAATCCGGCATTCCAATTCCGCACAAAATTCAAGGTGGATGAGGAGGTTTTGAGTGGGCTCTACACAGTCATTGAGCGGATGTTTGATTCTCATGTTGGCGCCCAAATTGTCGCTAAGATAGAGATTTTCAGACTTGCACAAGGAGATCTCTTTGCAAGAGATATATGCAAAGATACTCAATCGACATTGCAGCCAAGTAAAAACTTATTAAGGGCATAATAGTAGCTTAAAAATTACCACTTTTCAATCTTTTATATTCAATGTTCATATTATAATTAAATATTCACAATGAAATTTTTTTTTCTTTTTCTCATCTCAAATGCATGGTGGGAGAGACTTGGTGCTAAAGTACCAAATCTTCAGAGGATTGTGGTTCAAGTGTTGAGCCAACCATGCAGTGCCCTGGGTTGTGAGCGCAATTGGAGAATATTTGAGCACATACACTCCAAGAAGCGCAAAAGGTTGTCAACGCAAAGCTAAGTCACCGTATTCGCCGAACTTCAAGCATGAGGTTCGAATTTAGGCGAATTTCATTATTTACCATTAAATTTGTTGATGTTCGCCTCATTCGCATGTACGGAAAATGTGGCATTTTTTCATTAAAAAATGCTTTTTAAAAAACGCTTTTAGGTTTTCTGAGAAGCGTTTTAGGTTTTTTGACTTTTTTTTTAATTAAAACGCGGATTAATTCTCTGAAGCACAAATGAAGGCGACCACCAAAGGCGTTTGATTAATCGAAGTTCGAACAATCGAGGGCTTTTGTGAGCTAGCAAAGGCGTTTGTGAGAGGTGTCGCGATTTGCCAATTGCCAGTTTCTAAATTTTTGCCCTGAACAAATCCTTTGCTCCTTCGAATCTGCAACTTCTAGCGTCACCGTATAACAGCCTTTTTTTATCGTATTGATTTCCATGCATTTCGATTTTTTTCATAACCGCGGGCATCTCACGACATCACCAAGGCATCATCGGAGTTTGGAGAGAGGACTGTTAGCTTAAGAAAATGTTTGATTCCGCGACCAACCGCTGGACATTCGTTCCCGTTTTCCTGCAGCACGACATCGACCTGTCAGTGTATTTGGGAAGATTTTATTTTATTTCTCATTTGTTTTTAAGGTTGTTCTTTCTTTATTTTTATTTTAGGTTTTTTTTAAATAAAATTTTACCTACATATTAAAAATAATCAAACATAGTTTTAATTTTTTAGTATATTAAAATTTAATATCTTAAAATATTTAGTTTAAATTATTAATTATCAATATATTAAACTGAATATATTTAGTATTTGAATAAGTTTTTATTATTAATAATAATACTTTGAAGATTATTAAAATTTTATAGTTTATACAATATAATCTTCTAAATTGTGATTATTGTGTTGATTATTTACTATTATTTAATATTTTAAAATATTTAATTTAGTTGATTAATTATTAATATATTAAATTGAATATATTTAATATTTAAAATATTTAAATTAAAATTTTAAATATATTTATATTTTAATATTTTTAAATTTATAGAAGGCGAATTTAATCCGAATTTTATACTTTTCAAAAATTTTGCTTGCCGAATTTCATCCGAATTTCAAGGTTGTCAAACTTGAATTTGAATTCGAACTTTGTGACTTAGGCGCAAAGGTTGAATGATCTTGTTTATGTTCATTACAACTTGCACCTTCGCCATAGACAGATATTGGGCACTAACTTGTCACCCATCACATTGGAGGAGGTTGATCCACAATCAAATTGGATCACTGAGGCCGAGGATCCTGTTTTTAGCGATGAGGACCTTGATTAGGTTGACCAAGCGGATCAAGAGGTAGGGGCAATAGCCATGGCAAAGGAGGAGGATAGAGCACAAGGAGACACCTTGGATGCTAGTTTGGATGCCAATGAGTCTAAGACTAAGACATAGACAAAGATGATGGATGCAACATCATCCAGGACCTATCTTAAACGTCTACACAAGAGAATTGATGCTTAGTGATGCAGGCTCCTCTGAGCCATAGACTTATAGCTTTTGTTTTACTTTTGTTATATGTTTGGAACTTTTGATGCCATGGATTTCATATTCCATGAGTATTGTATACATTTGACAACATTTATATATCTAACTGTTTTGACTCTTACTACTATTATTGGTATTAAGTAATTACTTATTTCCTTCAGCTAAAATTTGTGTTTATACTTATGTGATTGATATATGTTTGTGTATAGGATCATAGTAGTTTCTATTTCATGATGTTATTGTGTATTTAAGGTTTATTTACTAAAGGGTGCATGAAACAAGCTTTAAATCCTTAAAAATATTTGAATTTCTTGGGTTTTTCTATTTGCTGAGCCTTTGCCGAGTCTGGGCTCTGAGTCTGAGTCCGAGTCAAAAATCGGCTTATCGACTCTGAGGAGAGTCCGAGTCTTGTAACACTGCTCTTAACATACTTGGGACCACTCAGCACAGTCGTGAAAACCAGCAAAAGACTTCAGCAGCAAAGTGTAGTAATGGTGGAGGTTTGTTGGCAAGTTCATAGAATTTTCATAAGATTTTAGAGTATATATATATATTAAATTAAACTTTTTGAAGTTCCAAGTTTATATTATTTAAACTTTAAAACTCAGTTTAATTTTTTTTTCATCAAGGGTTCCGGATCAAACTATTTTTGTATCTTTCAATCTGGTCAATATTTTTGCCTAAAAATTTGTCACATTGAGTGTAGTAACCACATAAACTCTGAAAATTTGTTTTGTTCCAGTATTAACAAGTCATCAAATTTAATTATTTCCATTCATCTAGAGTGTAGTATTGTGTCCTGAGATGGCAAGAGTTCAAACATTGCTTTTGCCTGGCATTGAGAAGCCAACTAGGAAATCTACAGCCTATCGAGTTGCACGATACTCACCATTTGTGAGTATATTGGTGATCAGATCGTGCTGAAAGAGGAAAGTCTGATCAAGATCCAAAGGATTATTACAAAAGGCATAAGGAAGCTTTAATGCTTTCGAAGTTGCCTATTGTATATGCATTGATTTCAAAAGTTTAAAATGCAACTAATACAGCAACTTTCTAGAAGAATTTATAAACCAAATACCAAACATCAGAGGCTAGTTAGTTGTTGGATTGGAAATTCTTATTATTTTCTTCTAAGTTGCAGGAGTGCAGATCTGTCTCGAGATCCTCATTGCCTTTGAAGGATCTAAGTGATCAATTGTCTTCTATTCAAAAGTCAGAGGATGTAAAATCTCCTCGAGTTTTATCGATAATTTCTGAACGATTTTCACAGTTTGACATATGTAGACATATTGTCAAACAGTTGTCATGCTTTTGGTTCTAGATGTTTCAAGACTTCTCTCACAGCACAGTATTCTCAATATGATTCGCACATAAAAGGAGGATTTATACTCTATGCAAACAATATAAGAGCTGAAACACTGCATGTAATAAATGGCAACTTCAAACAACTGAATTAGCAGAATGTCTTATGCGTTTACAGTCTGGTATATATAGACATAAAATACTCTCGTTACATATGCAGACCTGGAAATGAAGTTTGTACAGGCCTTGATGGATCCAAGCTCTCTATTGCTCTTTGTAGGACTCACCACATCAGCAGTACACCCCGCGTATGAATAGAGATAATTGACCTACGCATAATCAATGTCTTTACCTTGATTTTGCCCACCTCCAATCTACTAGTCATACCAATACATGGATTCCATAGCCAAATTGGAAGCCCATCATCCCCGGCACTTGCTGACTCCCGCTGTGCCACTTTGATAACCATTGGAATCCAAATGAGCCAAGTCTCAGATTCCTGTTTCTGGAAGCAACCATCAGGAGAAAGCAAAGAAGGGGACTTGCAAAATTCAGATTGATCTATGGACGATGGAAGCACATCGTGTTAAATTTAAGTGAACAGATTAAATGCACAGAGAAATAATTCGAAATCAGACAAAATAACACAGCATATACCCTGGGAAAACCCTCCTCTTGAGGGAGAAAAACCCAGCAACAAAGATCTCTCTTATATTTGATGCAACAGTGGCAATTTTTACAAATTACAATGAGGTCTAACACAAGACCAATATGCAGTACCTGGCAATAAATAATGACAGATAACAAACTCTAGATCACACCTGGCAATATCAGAACACAGATCCAATAATGTTCACTTTGCACTGAAAGGTCTTCAAACTATGCACTGGATTGTCTTCGATCTGTATTAGCTCAACACTGTGAATGTTCGCCCTTGAATTCTGACTTCGCACTTGCTTGTTATATTCGCACTTGAGTATATTGCAGATTGATAAGAATCGCGTCAATCTATACCTTGTATTCGCACTGTTTGATATCACGGAGCTGGTGTATTCGCACTTAGATCTCAGACAAGTTCGCACTTAGATCTCAGACAAGTTCGCACTTTATCATCAGCTGTGTTTGCACTTAGATCATAGACAAGTTCGAACTGGAATAATAGCTAAGATCGCGCTTTAGTAAAATGATCAAACTGATCTCCTACTTCAATATGTTCGCACTTTAACATTCAGATATGTCCGCACTGTATACTGCAAAGCTGATGAGAATAACTGAACTCCGCTTGATGATCATAATAGACGAAACAAGGAGAATATATATACAAGAGACGCATGCCTCAAACACCTTCAAGTCGGGCTCTAATAAATTTTGAATATCCTTTAATAAAGGTCGGCCTCAAATAAATATTAATTATCTTCTAATAAAAGATCAACTCGAATTCTTTTATGTCGGCCCATAATATGAAGTGAGAATAAAACAAAACAATAAATATAAATTGTATAGCCAACGGCTATCATCCAATTTATGATTCCACGAAGGAACTGCGCTGGAAGGAGCTACCGAAGCTGCTATATCATTAACACTCCCTCTCAGCTAGGGAGAGAACTTCCAGCTGCATAATACAAATCATCTCCATATGAGGTTCATCTGCCACGATTGCCTGCAATCAGATATAAAGAGAGAAATATCACCTCAATGTGATATCAACCATCACATGGTTAAGTACTAGTGTTCATCACTTTCATGATGTGGTCACCTCAACGTGACTTTCACCATGGCTCTCCCAGAGGGTGAGACACAAGTACAAAAAGATCATCACGGACTCTCTCACATGATGTTGTCATGGAGTCACACACATGACATCCACCATGACTAAGCTCAGAGGATGGAAACGAGGGCTTTCACCTCAAATTCTTCCGTCACAGAAGAAGGTGCAATAGTCAGTACAAGTGTTCATCACTTGCGTGATGTTGTCACCTCATCGTGACTTTCACCATGGCTCTCCCAGAGGGTGAAACACAAGTACAACATATGTCATGGAGTCGCACACATGACATCCACCATGACTCAGCTCAGAGGGTGGAAACAAGGGCTTCACTCGAACTTCTCACAGAAGAACTCATTAAGCAAGGCTCGAAGATTCATACTCAGTCAAGTGGATTCTCTACCATACCAAGCTTGTCTCGAAAGTATACAAACTTTACCCTGGCGAGGCTTGGTGAGAATATCTGGTTTGCTCATCGCTAATGTACCTCAATATAGCAGTAGTACCATATCTCGATATAGTGGTACTTGATCTCAACATGCTTGGATGTCATGAAACCAGGATTGCAGCTTCACACAACTCGATTATCACAATGAATAATGGTAGGCTTTTATGTCCATAAATCAAACGACCGAAGCCACACGCTTGATGCTGCTTGCAAGCGCTCAGTGCAATTCTTGTACCTGCTGTACATTTCTAGCAGAGAACCAAACTGAAGCAAAACCCGAGGTCTCTTCCCTCACACTGTCAGAATCAATGAAACCAAGTAACTCCAAGTCTGCATCTCAAGTATACCTCAACCCATATCCAACTGTGCCACGCAAGTATCTCAGGATATGTTTGGCTGCAACAAGATGTATCTGTCTCGGATCACACATAAATTGGCTAAGTGCACTCACTGCATAGCAAATATCAGGTCTAGTGTTAACTAGATACATCAAGGATCCAATCAGCTGTCTGTACAATGTAGGATCCACCAAATCTGAACTAGCTGCAGCCTCCTTCAGTTTATGAAGATTGGTCTCCATGGGAGTAGACATGGATTTGCAATCCATCATGCCAAATCTCTTAAGTATGTCAATGGTGTACTTCCCTTGATTTAAAATCATACCATCTGACTTCTGCCAGACTTCTAAACCAAGGAAGTAATGCATGAGCCCAAGGTCCTTCATCTCAAATTCAGAAGTTAAATCCTTCTTACATTTGAGAATCAGGTGATCTTCACCGGTGAGGATTAGATCATCTACATATAAAACCAAAATTAATGCATCACCATTGATTACCTTGAAGTAGAGATTTGAATCAGCATCATTCTTCAAGAAGCCCAAGCTTGATAGATACTAATCAATCCTTTCGTACCATGCACAAGGAGCCTGCTTAAGACCATACAAAGCCTTCTTCAGCTTGCAAACATGTGACTCCTTCCCATGAATCTCAAATCCATCAAGTTGCTCTATGTAAACCTCTTCCTCAATCAATCCATTGAGAAAGGCTGTCTTCACATCCATCTGGTGAATCTTCCATCCTTTAGATGCAGCAATAGCAATGATGGTTCTGACAGAAGTATAGCGAGCAACAGGAGCAAAAGTCTCATCATAATCAACTCCCTCTTTCTGAGAAAATCCACGAGCCACAAATCTTGCCTTGTACTTCTCAATGCTTCCATCTGCAGCATGTTTGATCTTGAATAGCCATTTAGAAGATACCACAGACTTGCCCTCGGGTCTAGGAACGATATCCCAAACATCATTCTTGAGAATTGACTGATACTCCTCTGTCATAGCATCTCTCCAAACTTGAAGACTAGATGCTTCCTCAACACAGGAAGGCTCAGATTCTATAATTTGACTCATCAAGGCAACATAACTGGAGAACTTATGTGGCCTTTTGCTTTCTCTGAATGTGCCTCTAGGAGCTGCAAAGCTTTCAGCCTCTTGCATAGTGCGACTAGCCCATAGAGGTCTCTTTCTCCCAATAACAATGTCAGCAGGCCCATCAGTAGGTTCCAAGGGTTCAACAAGATCAAGATCTTCCTTTGGTTCCATTGTCTCCCTCTAAATCTCAGGAGTATGGACAACTTCCATGTCTTGAAGAGACTCTTCATTATCAATCTCCATGTGAATCCCTCTGGATCTCCTGAATGCAACATCTTCCTCGAATGTGACATCCCTGCTGATCTCTATCATCTTCTGACCTGGAATGTAAATTCTGTAAGCTTTTGATGTCTCACTGTAGCCCACAAATATTCCCTTCTTGCCAGAAGGCTCCAGCTTGGTTCTCTTTTCTTTGGGAACATGAACATAGACAGGACAACCGAAGATCCTCAAGTGACTGACTTCAGGCTTCTTCCCTGTAAAGGCTTCTTCTGGAGTCATATTCTCCAAGATCTTATGAGGACTTACGAACATATCTGCTGTCCTGGAAGTTTCTGCCCATAGGAAGGTTTGCAAATCTTGATCATGGATCATGGCCTTTGTTGCTTCCACAATGGTCTGTTCTTCCTTTCTGCAACACCATTTTGTTGAGGATTATAGGGAACACAGAGCTCCCTCTTAATCCCTGCATCAGTACAAAAGTTTCGAAAACTACTAGAGGTGTATTCTCCACCATTGTCAGATCTGAGGACCTTAATTCGTTTACCAGAAAGATTTTCTACTAAAGCTTTAAACTCTTTAAACCTATCCAGTACTTCCTCAGATTCTTTAGATTTCAGAAAATAAATCCAAGTCTTCCTAGAGTGATCATCAATAAAAAGAACATAATACAAAAAACCACTCGAAGAAGGAACAGACATAGGACCACATAAATCAGAATGAATTAGATCTAAAATACACTTAGATCTATTTTCTCTACTATGAAAGGGGGCTTTTATATTCTTACCTAATGTGCAGCCCTTGCATGTACCTTCGTGCTCCTGGTTGAATTTAGGAAGGCCCGTCACCATCTTCTCCATAATGGGTAGGGCTCGGAAGTGTAAGTGAGCCAATCTTCGATGCCAAAGATCACAAAGACTGGAAGAGTCATGAACCAATGCTTGAAGAGGATGTGAGCAAACCTTGTAGAGGTTATCATGTCTAACTCCAATTACTTGAGCATCCTTGAAATTAGAGTTCTGCATCCACACTAGAACTTTGCCTTTAGAGAAGGCAACTTGATATCCTTTATCTTCCAAAGCTGAAATAGAAATAAGATTACGCTTGATTCCGGGAACATAAAGAACATTACCCAATTGAAACAATATGCCGGAATCCAAGTGAAGTGTGGAGGTCCCAATTCCCTTTACGGAGTAGCTGGCATCATCTCCAATGATGACTTGTTCAGAAGATTCCTTTTCCACCAAACTCGATAAGTGCTCCTTGAATCCGGTTATGTGACGGGAGGCACCACTGTCGATTATCCAAGTGATGGAGTTGGAAGGTATACAGCTTGATAATGTTGAATGAGACAGGTATTCACTTGAACCCTCAACCTTCAAATCATAGACCATCTTGACAATCTGGCAAATGAGATAATCTGAGTGCAATAATTTGATCACGATCTTCAAACCTGCTCTGATACCATGTTAAATTTAAGTGACCAGATTAAATGCACAGAGAAATAATTTGAAATCAGACAAAATAACACAGCATATACCCTGGGAAAACCCTCCTCTTGAGGGAGAAAAACCCAGCAACAAAGATCTCTCTTATATTTGATGCAACAGTGGCAATTTTTACAAATTACAATGAGGTCTAACACAAGACCAATATGCAGTACCTGGCAATAAATAATGACAGATAACAAACTCTAGATCACACCTGGCAATATCAGAACACAGATCCAATAATGTTCACTTTGCACTGAAAGGTCTTCAAACTATGCACTGGATTGTCATCGATCTGTATTAGCTCAACACTGTGAATGTTCGCCCTTGAATTCTGACTTCGCACTTGCTTGTTATATTCGCACTTGAGTATATTGCAAATTGATAAGAATCGTGTCAATCTGTACCTTGTATTCGCACTGTTTGATATCACGGAGCTGGTGTATTCGCACTTAGATCTTAGACAAGTTCGCACTTTATCATCAGCTGTGTTCGCACTTAGATCATAGACAAGTTCGAACTGGAATAATAGCTAAGATCGCGCTTTAGTAAAATGATCGAACTGATCTCCTACTTCAATATGTTCGCACTTTAACATTCAGATATGTCCGCACTGTATACTGCAAAGCTGATGAGAATAACTGAACTCCGCTTGATGATCATAATAGACGAAACAAGGAGAATATATATACAAGAGACGCATGCCTCAAACACCTTCAAGTCGGGCTCTAATAAATTTCGAATATCCTTTAATAAAGGTTGGCCTCAAATAAATATTAATTATCTTCTAATAAAAGATCAACTCGAATTCTTTTATGTCGGCCCATAATATGAAGTGAGAATAAAACAAAACAATAAATATAAATTGTATAGCCAACGGCTATCATCCAATTTATGATTCCACGAAGGAGCTGAGCTGGAAGGAGCTACCGAAGCTGCTATATCATTAACACATCGTACAAGAGTGAACCGTGCAACCCTTTATCAAACCCATATTTATGTGCCATTAGGTCATTCGTACACAAGCTGAAAGAAAAATGGTGAGCACACCTCATCATGCAATCAAGGTAAAACTCACCCGCTTGTTTCAATGGAATGCTAGTACATTCACGTGGATTCCACACTTCACTGCCACCGGTAGAGGATGACTCACAACTCAAATCGTGATGGAGAGACCTTGCAATAGCTCTATAAACCTTCTCTGCAACCTTGATGGCAAGGTCTCTATCTAAAAGCAAATGGAGGTAATCTGATTTTATTACCTCTAAAGCATGCTTGATAGTCCGCAAGCTTGGGAAAGAAGCTCCAGCCAATACCAAAGAAGCTATTCGACAAACTTATGTGGAATGTCCCCTTTTTGACGGTGAAAGAATTGAATAATATTAATTATTATCATCTGAAAAATAATAATTAATAATTCATAAAAGAGACTTTAGGAAATCGATATTAATTAAAAGTCACTTAATATATGTGATAACTACTCAAAACCGTCAAATAATGTTATAAGAAGAGCTTTGGTTCTCGGGAAGGATCATCAATCGGAGAATTTGATTATTCGGAGAAAGTTGGAGAGCAAACTCTTCAAAGATTGAGGACAAAAACCCTTGGTCTGGAATTGGACAGAATCCCAATTCCATTTGCAGGTGAACTCAATTTAGGATTCACGCATGGTTTCAATGTAATTTGAAAGTTGGTTTAATTTGGAAAATTTTATAGTCTTTGCTGAAACAAGTTTTAGGTATTTAATGTTGATGTTATATTCAACTTCAGTCGTATTCTTCCAGCACATTATTTGTTCTTGATTGAATAAATTAAATAATAGCTTGAGAGCTATTTAATTTATAGAGCTCATATTCTTAATTGGCACGAGTTTATATATGTGCCGACTTTCTTCTCATTGGTTGCGTCCAAATGAAAAGGCATTATTGGAGGCCGACTTGAAGACTTGTGAAGAAGCACATGTTTCTATGAGAGGCCGACCTCTTGTTATTGCACTTTACAATATCTCTATGTCGGCCGACTTTGTTTCTTGAAGAGTTGCGTCTCTTCTATCGCTTGACATATATATGACTTCATTTGTTCACCTTTTATCATCCATTCGATTCATTGTTCATCATTGGTCTAAGGTGCAGATTAAGAGAAAGGAGCAGATCAGTTCGGTTCATCATAGAAGGCTGAGTTGATCATTCATAGTTTATTCATTCACAAGTGCAAGTTAGAAAGAAGAGCAGATTGCGAATTCTATAAGAGAGCAGATTGTTACTTATTGAAGGCTGAATCTCTAATCAGAGAACTACATCTGTTTGTCTCTGTGTTTGCATCTGTCTGTGGTGTTTCTATTTGGCCCTCTTATCGGCATCTTGTAAAGGAGACATTTTGTGTTGACATTCAATATATAAGTGATATATTGTTGCTGGATTTTTCTCCCTCAAGTGGAGGGTTTTCCCAAGGTATCTGCTGTGTTCTTGTGTCTGATTTTGAATTAAATTCTGTACATTAAATCTGATCATAAAATTAACATTTAAATCAGCTGGATCGATATTAGGGCTTGATGACTTTCAGTGGTTCGTATTTAATGTCTATGGTAGTGATTCATATGAGAAGATAAGTATCGCTGGTTGAGGGAATAAAGCCACTAGACGTGGGGAAAGAAGACAAGGATAAGCATAAAACATTCCTGGTATAGAATACTCCTTGCATATTATCATTTCATTACAACGGTTCCCATTTATTGAAGACGCGGAGATTGGGAGACACGTCTGAGGATAGAGATTCTTAGATATTAATCACCATCTCTTCAAGTGAGTCACGAGTTTATAAAAAGGCTGATTTTAATAAAACCAATTCCTTAATCTTCACATTGCCGTATCTATTTTTGGAACCTTCTATAAGTGACAGAGTGGAGTCTTGCGTAGCAAGTGTGATCAGGTCAAAGTCAGGTTTTTGGTCTCTAGCAAGGAGACTTTGAGTTGTTCTCCCTTTGCTCAACAAAATCCTTCTTATTATCGAGTGTTTCCTGCTTGGAAACTATATGCGAAGACGATTTCTCAAAGCAACCAAATCTGAGAAACTTCAAATATTCCAGTTATTGGTCTTTAGATTGTTAGTTTTAGGATCAGAATTTAAATAAGCAGATAAAGAACAATTTCAAACAATTTGACCAAGCATATACCCTGGGAAAACCCTCCAGCTTGAGGGAGAAAAACCCAACAACAATATATCACTTATATATTGAATAATGAACAGCAATTTGCTTTACAATGAGGCCCAACTCAAGGCCGGTCTGTATTGATAATAATGGCACCACACTCAAGGAGTATTGAACCTCTTCTTAGATCGATCTGCTGTAGATGAAACTCAATTTCTTGCTTATGCGAACTTGAACAAGGATGAATATGAATGAATAAATGAGAGAGAGAGCAATGCCTATAAATACAACATAAGAATGACTTCTCCCAAGCGATGTGTCTCTACACAAGTGGCTGGCTTCTTCATGTAAAGGTGTGATCCTTTCTCCAAGGTAATTCGATCTCTTATCAATGTGACTCTTTGAAAGGTGGCGAACATACTCTTTATGTCGGCTTTGATAATAATATAAATTACAATGTAAATGAAGGCGTCTCTTCATAATCGTCTCCAATAAATAAATAGCCAATCGGCTATATTTAATTTATTGCTTATTAATATCGCCGCGGGAAGTATGAGGCCCGCAATTGTAAACATCAACACTCCCTTTTAGCTAGGGAGGAATACTTCCAGATATCCAAGTTATGGAGTCTCTCAACATGACATTCACAATGACTACACCCATTTGTGGAAAAGAGCTCATCACGGAGTCACTCAACGTGATGTCCACCATGGCTACTCCCATGTGTGGAAAGGAACATGTGTACAAGTGCCCATCACGGAGTCACTCAACGTGATGTCATCATGGAGTCTCTCAACATGACGTCCACCATGGCTACTCCCAGAGGGTGGATAAACACAAGTACAAGGGAATCATCACAGAGTCTCTCAACGTGATGTTGTCATGGAGTTTCTCAACATGACATCCACCATGGCTACTCCCAAAGGGTGGAAACAAGGGCTTTCACCTCAAATTTCTCCATCACAGAGAAAGATGCATTAACAAGGGCTTTCACCTCAAATTTCTCTATCACAGAGAAAGATGCATTATAGCAAATCACAGAAGATCACTGATGCTGAGTCTCCCTCTTAGCTAGGGCTTCATTCTCCACAACTCCAAGCTTGTCTCAAAAGTGCACAAACTTTACTCTGGAGAGAGGCTTGGTGAGAATATCAGTCGTCTGATCATTAGTGCAAATATATCTCAACTGAATAGCTTTCCTCAATACCATATCTCTGATGTAGTGGTATTTAATCTCAACATGTTTCATTCTGTCATGAAACACCGGATTGACAGAAAGCTTCACACAGCTTTGATTATCACAATGAATAACAGTCGGCTCCAATGATTGTCCAAACAATCCTGCAAGGAGCTTTCGAAGCCACACTGCTTCTCAAGCTGCTACACATGTTGCAATATACTCGGCCTCTGCAGTGCTTAGTGCCATTAAAGACTGCTTCCTGCTACACCAAGAAATCATCGCAGACCCCAAGCTAAAACAACATCCAGAGGCGCTCTTCCTATCAACTACACTTCCGGCCCAATCAAAATCAGAATATCCTTGCAGCTTTAGGTCTGCACTGGAAGTATATTTCAAGCCATATCTAACTATGCCACGCAAGTATCTCAAGATATGCTTAGCTGCAACTAGATGAATTTTCCTTGGTTCACACATGAACTAACTAAGTGCACTCACTGCATAGCAAATATCTGGTCTAGTATTGACTAGATACATCAACGATCCAATCAACTGCCTGTACATAGTGGGATCCACCAAATTTGAACTAGTTGTAGACTCACTTAACTTCTTCAAATTGGTTTCCATCGGTGTAGACATGGATTTGCAATCCATCATCCCAAATCTCTTCAAGATATCTATAGTATATTTCCCTTGACTCAGAATGATCTCATTGGGTCTCTACCACACTTCCAATCCTAGGAAGAAATGCATATAATCTAGATCCTTCATCTTGAATTCAGAATCTAACTCCTTGCATTTGATAATGAGATATTCTGCTCCAGTAAGAAATAGATCATCAACATAAAGAACCAAGATTAAAGCCTCACCATCAACTACCTTGAAGTAAATATTTGAATCAACATCATTCTTGGAGAAACCCAAGCTCATCAAGTATCAATCAATCCTCTCATACCAAGCACGAGGAGCCTGCTTAAGGCCATACAAAGCCTTCTTCAATTTACAAACATGAGACTCCTTCCCATGAATCACAAAGCCATCAAGTTGCTCAATGTATACTTCTTCAATTACACCATTAAGGAATGCAGTCTTCACGTCCATCTGATGTAGCTTCCATCCCTTTGTTGCTGCAATAGCAATGATAGTCCTAATGGATGTATAACGAGCAACCGGAGCAAAGGTTTCTTCATAATCTATTCCCTCTTTCTAAGAGAATCCTCTAGCCACAAATCTAGCTTTGTACTTCTCAATGCTTCCATCAGCCGCATGCTTGATCTTGAAAATCCATTTAGAAGATACAACGGATTTCCCTTTAGGTCTCAGTACAATATCCCAAACATCATTCTTGATAATGGATTGATATTCTTCATCCATAGCATCTCTCCATACTTGCTAACTTGATGCTTCCTCAACGCTGGAAGGCTCAGATTCAATGATATGACTCATTAATGCAACATAGCTTGGAAACTTCTGAGGTCTTTTGCTTTCTCTGAATGTGCCTCTAGGAGCTGCAAACCTTTCTGCCTCCTACATGGTTTGCCTAGCCCAAAGAGGTCTCTTTCGACCTATGACAATATCTCTTGGCCCATCAGTTGGTTCTAAAGGCTCAACTGGATCACCATCCTCTTCTGGTTCAGTAGACTCCCTCTGAATCTCAGGAGTATGATCAACGTCCATGTCCTGAGGAGTCTCCTAGTCTTCATTATCTATCTCCATGTATGAACCTTTAGACCTTTTAAATGCAACATCTTTTTCAAAAGTGACATCTCTGCTAATCTCTATCTGTTTATGTCCTAGAATGTAAATCTTGTAGGCTTTTGAGGATTCACTGTAACCCACAAATATTCCTTTCTTGCTAGATGGTTCTAACTTAGTTCTCTTATCCTTAGGCACATGAATATAAACAGAACAACCAAAGATTCTCAAGTGACTAACCTCAGGCTTCACACCTTTGAAGGCTTCTTCAAGAGTCATATTCTCCAAAATGCAATGAGGGCTTCAATTCTGAACATACACTGCAGTTCTAGATGCTTCTGCCCAAAGGAAGGTTTGCAAGTCTTGATCATGGATCATAGCTTTGGCAGCCTCAACTATGGACCTATTCTTCCTTTCTGCAACTCCGTTTTGCTGTGGATTGTAAGGAACACAAAACTCCCTCTTAATCCTTGCCTCGATACAAAATTTACGGAAGCCTCCAGAGATGTATTCTCCTTCGTTATCAGATCTTAGAACTTTGATCCTCTTCCCGGACAAATTCTCTACTTGATCCTTAAATTCTTTGAATTTCTCAAGTACTTCTTCAGATTCCTTAGTCTTTAAGAAATAAATCCAAGTCTTTCTAGAGTAGTGATCAATGAAAATTACATAATACCAAAAACCACTCAAGGATGTGTTGTGACCTTTTCACACATCGCCCCATTGCAAATGGGGACCCCTATTTTCACTTGGCATCGCAACTACTTATCACAATTTTTCTTTTACAATGAGGAGTTAAAGTTTTGAAGAGTCATCCAAGCCAAGTTGGGAATTCAAGCTCGAAACAATGCCTAAACGTCATGGAAGTGCTCAGAAGATCCGGAAGACGAGGATCGCCTGTGCTTTGAGTCAATTCTGACACTTCCTGTTTTTTAGGGATTTTTGCTTTTTTTTTCATTTTTGGCATTTTTGGACCAATCTGAGACCCCTATTTTTTAGGGATTTTGCTTTTTCTATTTTTAGAAAGTCAACCTGGGTCTCACAAGTCATAAAGTCAACATTTCCATCTTTAGAATCAAAATTTTTGGCCTTCAAAAGCAAAAAATCAAGAGAAAAGGCATATGGCGAGGGTTTGATGATCCTGAAAAAGACAAGCATGAAATTCATGGTGACCAAAGATGAAAATGGCATAAGTCTGAAGAAGTGTGTCCTAGGATAATATCTAAAGAGCTTCAAAGTCCGCCATGAAGATGGCAAAGACAATGTCAGGGCCGCTTGGAGGAAGAAAAAAAAAATATGTCAAAGGCTCTAGGAAGTCCGCCTTGAGGAAGAAATGGCATGAAGTCTCTAAAGTCCACCATAAGGAAAAGGAGGAATGGAAGAACACTAAGAAAGTCCGCCTTGCATCATGGAAAGAAATTCATGAAGTCCACCCTTGTATATGGCAAGCGTGATCTAAAGTTCGCCATGCCAAAAGGGAGTATCGAAAGGAAAGTAAGAAGTCCGCCCTATCCATGGCAAAACCTTCTTGAAGTGTGCCATGCCTTTGGAAAGACACTTGCATCATGGAATGAAAGTCTAGAAAGTCCGCCATGGAAGCTTGGCAAAGAGACTTTGAAGTCCGCCCTACCTTGGAAAGACATCAATGAAGTCCGCCAAGAGTTTGTCAAGGCACTACAAAGTCCACCATAATGATGATAAGCACAATGGCAAGGAAGATTCAAAGTCTGGCCTTGCCAAGTATATAATGTCTTAAGCATGGTAAAGTCCGCCTTAGCCAAAAGAAAGATGTCCAAATCTTGATGAAATCCGCCCAGCCAAGGAAGCTCAAAAAAATTGGCTAAGTAAAAAATTCAAAAAATTGGAAAGGCACAAGTGGAGTCTGACTTACCTCTAGCAAGGAATGTCCAAAGCCTCATAAAGTCCAACCTTGGCATAGAGAGTGGATGGCGAGACCAAAGTAAAGTACGCCCAAGGAGAAAAATTCAGAAAATTGACTAAGTGTTGGAAGGAAAACAAGAGGAATAAAGAGGAAAAGTAAAGAGGAAGTGGATAAAATCCTTGTCCAAGGATGGAATGTATCCTACATAGCACAAGCCAAATTCAAAATTGAAGACAAATCCAGGGCAAAGTTCATCTAAAACCTTGGCTAAATGTTGAATGGTCCACATGAAGGTATTACAAAATGAAATTGAATAGCCAAAATTTGGCTAAGTATGGGAAATTCTTCACAGAGAAAGTTCCCATTTCCTCCATTGTGGCAAAAGCACAAGGGAGTTCCTCTCCAAATTCAAGGCACTTGAAGGAATTTCAGAGCAATCCGAAAAGGAAGGCTTAATATCTTCAAGTCTAAACATGTGCTCCAAGGCGAGACTTCCAATACAAGTGAGAAGAAGAAATCAAAGTCTCAAAGCGAATCCAAGATCAAAGCTAGGAAGAAACAAGCACCAAGGACAGAGTCATTGGAAAAGAAAAATATTCTAAGGCAAGCACGTGGAAGAAAAACAAAGTGACCAAGGAAGACATCCAACACGCTAAGGTGGCGCCTCGTCACCTTCCAACCAATCAAATTGTTCCAAATCAACATGCAGCAACCTTCTATTTTATTGTTGGTTTATATTTAGCATAAGGACAAGTGTCCCCAAATGAAATTTTTTCATTGGTCGAGAGGTAGTTGGTTGTGACAAACCCTAATTAGGGTTTTATTTTGTAATCTTGGCCGTTGATTCGAAATCAATCTTGGCCATTGAATTGTAATCGAAGAGCATATAAATTGAGCTCGCCCCTTATTTGTAAAGTGTGAAGAAAGTGTATGAGATTGTTGCGTTTTGCTACTTCCAATAATAAAAGCTCTTATGCATGATTTGCTTTGAATCCCTTTTATTGTCAAGTGGTTTGCAAGGTTGCATAAACTTCTTCAACATTAGATTAGAATTAAGATAGAATTTGCTTTGAATGTTTGTTAAGTGAATGCAAGATTTGATAGTATAGATTTATGGTGAAACGTTGCTCATACTTTCTTTGGATGGATGATCTTCATTCAATGTGTAAAGTTAGCCTGAGCTTATGATTGTGGATGCTTAACTTCAATATGGAGAAGTATTGTTCTAGACATGAAAATTATAATCACACCCCTTGAAGATTGCACCCACTTTGTGTAGTTGTCCCAGGGAGGCGAAGCAAAGCATGGTTACCAGTTTCACCTAATCTTTACCGTCTCTTGAATTCCTAGGAATAGATTAGAACCTCTAAACCCTCATCCTTTTTGCACTTTTTGAAATCTCAAACTGAAAATCCCAAAAGAAGAAGCATTCAATGTTCAATCCGTCTAAGTCCTGAACTTGTGAAGAAATTGCTTAACGTAAGTCCCTTTTTGTATTACCAGCATATCACAACACCCATTGAGCTTATCCACACGTCAAGACCTGACAAAAGAAACCTTGGAGTAGCCATATGATCTTCTCTCAATCTTAGCATACGCGGTGATTTTGTTCAAGAGAGGATAGAGTGTCTTTGGACATTTTATTCTGTGTGTTCGATGGATGATAAAACGTACACCAACAAGATGCAACAGACATTGGACCACACAAATCAGAATGAACAAGATCTAGAATACATTTTGATCTACTTTCACTACTATGAAAAGGACCCTTAGTATTCTTACCCATTGCACATCCTCTGCGAGTACCATCATGCTCCTGACTGAGTTTCGAAAGGTCAGTGACCATCTTCTCCATGGATGGAAGAGCTCTGAAGTGAAGGTGAGCAAGCCTCCTATGCCAAAGCTTGCTTGAACTGGTGGAATCATGCATCAATGCTTGAATTGGACGAATGGAAAGTCTGTATAGACTTTCTTGTCGAACACCAATCACTCGAGCAGTCTTGATGCTAGAGTTCTTCGGCCAAGCAAGAACTTTTCCCTTAGAGAATGCAACTTGATATCCTTTGTCCTCCAAGGCTGAGATTGATACAAGGTTTCTCTTGATACCTGGTATGAACAAGACATCATTCAAGTGAAGAGGGATGTCGAAATCTAGGTGAAGAGAGGTGGCTCCAACACCTTTCACTGAATAGCACACATCATCTCCAATTATTACTTGAATGTTGGTTTCTCTCTCCACCAAAACTAAAAGATGTTCTCTATACCCTGTAATGTGTCGAGAAGCTCCACTATCAATCAACCAAGTGCTACTATCAATAGGAACATTGCTTGATAGTGCAGAGATAAATAGAAGTTATCTCTTGATTCCTTTTGAGGAGAGACATCATTCACATCTGCAGTAGAAGCATGCTACTTTGGTCTTGTTGCACAATCTCTCGCATAGTGACCATACTTGTCACATCTAAAGCATTGGATATGGGAGAGAGATCCTTCTTCTTAGATTCAGGAGCAGCATCTAATTTCCTGTCTCTATTCCTCTTGAAATTTCCTTTTCTCCCTTCTCTACCTTTCCTCTTCGAAGTTTCAGCAACAAGAACATGATTGTCTTCATTGAGAGAACTTCGACCATTACCTCTTGCTGCCAATCTTGATTCCTCTTGAATGCAATCTGCTCTAAGGTGATCAAACTTTGGTAGCTTAGATCTTCCGCTAATACCTTGGATAAAAGGCTCCCAAGATTGAGGAAGACCATTAAGTGCCAACATGACTAAGTCTTTATCATCAACCATATTACCAATGGCACAAAGCTAATCTCTCAACTCAGTGATCTTCATGAAGAAGGAGATAACTGAATCTCCCTTCACCATCTTGATGTGATGAAGTTGTTGACTCAATGCAAGAGCTCTGCTGGTGTTATTGATCTCATATAATCCCTCCAAAGTGTTGAACATCTCTCTAGCTGTCTTCAACTTGGAGATAATAGGCACAAGGTGATCCTTCATTGAATCAATCAATATCTTCTTGGCCTTTGTGCCATTCTTCCTCCATTGTGTCTTTTTAGTCTCATCGGAAGGTTCAGGTACCTCGCTCTCCACGAACTCAAGAATATCATTTTCTTCCAATGCAATAAGGACTCTAAACTTCCAAGAGGTGAAGTTAGAGGCACTATCGAGTCTATCTTCAACCTTGAGACCGTTCACCATTTTCGTAGTTAAGATAGACACACAAAGATGAGAATAATGGAGAAAGATAATGCTGCTTATACAACTCTAATCACGATCTTGCTTAAACCCGCTCTGATAACATGTTAGTTTTAGGATCAGAATTTAAATAAGCAGATAAAGAACAATTTCAAACAATTTGACACAGCATATACCCTGGGAAAACCCTCCAACTTGAGGGAGAAAAACCCAGCAACAATATATCACTTATATATTGAATAATGAACAGCAATTTGCTTTACAATGAGGCCCAACTCAAGGCCGATCTGTATTGATAATAATGGCACCACACTCAAGGAGTATCGAACCTCTTCTTAGATCAATCTGCTGTAGATGAAACTCAATTTCTTGCTTATGCGAACTTGAACAAGAATGAATATGAATGAATAAATGAGAGAGAGAGCAGCGCCTATAAATACAACAAAAGAATGACTTCTCCCAAGTGATGTGTCTCTACACAAGAGGTCGGCCTCTTCATGTAAAGGTGCGATCCTTTCTCCAAGGTAATTCGGCCTCTTATCAATGTGACTCTTTGAAAGGTGGCAAACATACTCTATATGTCGGCTTTGATAATAATATAAATTACAATGTAAATGAAGATGTCTCTTCATAATCATCTCCAATAAATAAATAGCCAATCGGCTATATTTAATTTATTGCTTATTAATATCGCCGCTGGAAGTATGAGGCCCGCGGCTATAAACATCAACACAGATAAGTCAAGCCGCTTCATATCATTAGCCCAAGTGTCGATCATATTGTATATTGGATTTCATGAATCTTGGATTTCATGAATCATTGGGCATTGAACATATTTTGGTGGAGGTTGCTATACATGTTTCATACGTTGGTCGTAAGATATCATCTATAGTATCGTGGGAGTTGAATATTTACAAGGTTCAATATTGGTCCTTACTCTATAATACTCCTAGTCAACTTTGTTGGAAGAAACCATGTAAAATAGCGATAAGGATTGAATGTTGGAGTCTGAAGAGAATTCTGAAATAAGGCCGATCATCCAGATTGAATCCTCTGCTATGTTCTACGCAGGAGTATAAGGTTAGAACTTGAGTATTTGTCTTTATTTATATGAACAGCTGCACAATAATATAGGCTTGTTCAAATACTTCAGTTGTTGACTAAATCTTACATTTAATATCACTACTATCAATATATATTGTCCTGTTTTGCTTATCTGCTATGACATAATACACTGGTTGTCACAATGGATCATCTATATGGAAAATAGACCATACAAACCTAGAAACAAAGACATCAGCAGACTCATGTATCAGATTGGGGCACTACTGGAAATTTTTATTTTCTGTTTGCACATATCATTGGTCCTGGAGTATCAGATTTCATGCAAACTGTTCAGTGAAATACCTGTAAATCTGTTTTGGTAAAATTCAATAATTTTGCATATAAATCTATTTGGGGTTATTATATATTAGTCTTTGTAAATCTGCTTATAGAAAAAGCAAGTGACAATTACTACAGGCCAAATTGATCATACTAGTTTCACACCATGTTGACATTGTCAAACTAGAAGGCAAATTGAGAAATATCGTTTTAAGGGGGTCTGGGTTATTACAATGGTATCAGAGCCATCATCTTGCCAGCCTTGGGTATAAATCAGTTTGCTTCAGCTACAGGTTGCATCAAATGGATAGAATTAAGGATGGACAGTTGTTTCCTACTTTGGAGAAACATTTGGAAAACCTTGCTCAATTACAACAGAAGATGACTCGTGGATTTGCTCAATCACAACAAAAGTTTAATCGGGATTTGCAATGTCTTGCAGATTCGTTGTCAAGAGAATCTCAGCACTCTAACGACTCATCTACACCTACAAGTAAAGGAACTCAAGATCTATTTGCACAAGGAGAGTATAGGGAGATTTGCAAAAAACTTCATGAAGAGTTTGAGAAACATGCCGATGTGGTATATGGGGATAAAAGGAAAGGATTTAGTGATGATTCTAATGTGACATCAACATCCTTACAAGAAGGATCAAAGGAGGCTTCTACAAAAGAGGTTGCAGATTGTAATGCATCCACAAGTGAGATTGTTGATTCTGTTGTTGACAAGCTTCCTACACATGGAGACAAATCAGAAAATGGCAGCCAAGGTAACTTTGATGATTGGAAACAAAGGCCTTTGGTATTGGAAGAATTAGAAGATCACTTTATGGTAAAGGAAGAAAAGATTGTGAAAGTGTTATCAAGGAAGGACAGTACGCATAAACACATTGAAGGCCTCATGTGGACAACCCAAATTGAGGAGAGACAAAAAGGATTGGTAACAGGTATTACTCACACACACTTGCATTCTATCAAAGAAGCATTGGAATTGATGAAAGATGACTACTTGCAAATTCTCAAAGATCGAGACATGGTTGTCAAATTGGTGAGAAACAAAGATAGGGAGATTGTTGATCTTTGTCTTCAATTGAGGGAGGCTCATTACTCAAGGCACCAAATAGAAAATCAGGTGTGTTGCAGCCACTTCTCAAAAGCAAAAGGACAATGCGAGAGGTGTGGAGATTGAACAATTTGAGGAAGGGACTGAAGAGCTTCAAAGGGATGAATTTGTGAGTTGTGCAGGTCAAATTGCTTGTGAAAGAACAAGGAGCAGCCATGAGCTTGAGGCTACGCTTGGTGAGTTTGTGCATCACACTCAAGAAGTCACCAATGAAAGGGACAATGATTTATCTTGCAGCCCTTGATGGAAAGACATGCAGATTTCAGATTTTTGAATCAGCAATTGATGAAGAGCATCCTCATGGGTGGAAGAATTTGGTAGCACAACAAAGATATTTATGAAGGGTATGATTTTCAGTGGGTAGACAGCAGCTTTCTATCCCCATTTCAGTATGAGATGGCAAGTGTAAAATGCAAGCAAGTTGAATTTGATAGCATCCAAAATGAAGATCCTTTTCAAACATTACCACCTCTTATCACTTGGGAAGGACTCAACAATGAAGATGTGTTTGAGAAGTCCAAAGTTAACATAGAGGAAGAAGAAGTAAGGCAGTTCAAAAGAATGAATGAAGAGTGGATACAAAGAGCCAAGAAGGCTAAGTTGGTGGCTGCCCATGCAAGACAGCACCTACAACAAGTCAAAGAACGAGTCAAACATTTGGACATCACAAGACAACAACAGGAAGCCTACCTTAGGTTTCTTTTTCTTCAAAGGGAAGATGTTATAGAGATTGAGCATGCCATGAACAAGCATTTTATGACAGCCAAGCATAAAGATCAATCAGATTTGTATGAATCAGAAAATTCATATTATTCACGTGTTGGTAGTTATTGGGTTGATGAGACAAATGTCTTGGAGGCATTTGGCCATGATTGGTATTTACATGAGAGCGCAGAGCTTCAGTATCCATCACCATACTCTCTTGGAGACACTGTTGGTATTCTCACACTGCAAGGATTATTTGGTGGAGAACTTTGCAAAAGAATCGCAAAGGTTTATCCCTAGCGATTCAACATGAATAATAGTATTGGATTGTATTTGGGAAAAAAGAAAGTACCATGAGATGCAACACCCACCCTCAACAACTTTGTCTTAATCCCAACTGGGATTGCAAATCTGACAATCATCAATGCAAAGCTTGAAAGAATTGAATCACATGAATATGAGGGGTTATGTTTGTGCAGAAGAATATGGCACGCCTGAAAAGATGGTGAATGTGAGATCCTGGCAGAGAGGTCCTGCAGCTTGGGTTGCAGTGGCATAAGAGCAAGGGCCTTCTTGGCCTCAAGCAGGCTTATGGTGCTTGTTGCTGCTGCTGATGTGGATCAAAATACAGATGAATTTGAGGGGTTATGCTCATGCAGAAGAATATGGCATGCCTACAAAGATGGTGAATATGAGATCCTAGCAAGGAGGTCTTGTGGCTTGGGCTGTAGTGGCATAAGAGCAAGGACCTTGTCAGGCTTGAGCATGAATATTGTGCTTGGTGCTGCTGATGATTTGGATGAAAATACAGATGCAGGAGCTTTTCAAAACAGATCATCATAAGGATGGCTTAGACTCCATATGCTCCATTGGAGGGTGGTCTGGAATATGTTTCTGTCCCACAGCCACTTGGGAAGGGATGTCCCTCCCAATCCTTCTATTAATCATTGAAGATGGCAGGTTTTTTTGGTTGAGGCCTAATTCTGTCTAGTGGGCACATTGCTTTGTGTCAATTTTTATTTTGTTGTTTGGCCTCTGTTTGGCCCATTTGATCTTAGGGATTGTATTTAATGATCTGTATAGCATTTATGTATATGATACATCTGTAACTTAGCTAGTTTCAACAACCTAAGTACATCTCATGCACAGACTGGTTATAGTTGTACTCAATTATGTTTCAGAAAGGGAGCAGACCCCACTAGAAACTGCATCTATCAATTAAAAAAAACCGAGTACACGTGTGTGTGTATATGTATATATGTAGATATATGTAAGTATATGTATGTATATACAAACATATATATGAATATATGGTCAATATGCATCTGTGTATTATGTGCATGTATATGTATAAATATATAAATGTATTTCTGTGCTTACATGTAAAGAACAATAAATCGCGCTCATGATACTCAAAAGTAAAAGGACCACCAAAAGAAAACTTTACAATGAATTATAATTGTCCGTACAAACAAGCAGAACAAAACTCAAAGGCATCTAATGCATCCACAATCATAGCTAGTGGAATGTGAGTATAGATATTCAGATGAACTCTGCAATATGTTGAAAACTTTGCACCTTGATTCTACGAATGCCAAAGACGTTAAGACGATAGGACAAGCCAGCAGCAATGCCACAAAGGCCCGGTACAAATGTCCTTCTCCATGATGAAAGAAGAAGCTGCATTTCAAACAGATACATCAGTACCTTCCTGATGCAATGTAATACAAGTGAAATAACAAGGTTGCTCCATAAGTCAGTATAACTCTGCAATAAGTAAAGGAAATCTTCCACAGAAAAAAGGTTTTAACCTGAAGGCCTGCAAGATAGACAAATGATTTGTCAGAGAATCGGAAACCAAAAATGCGAAACCATGTTGAAACTGGTATGTCAAAGTAAAAAGGTATGAATGAAGAAAATATCAAGCCATATGGTCCAGATGCGAGTACACTTGAAGTAGGATCTGCAAATCACATAAAGGAAAAAAAAAGTTTTAAATTTGAAGGTCAATGATTAAAATGATATTCTATAATTATATCCGACATGAAAAATTTTCCTTTGGTGGCACAAATTGCAAGAGCAAAGGTGTTCCTTCCTGCTGTATTCAAAGCATTCACGTAAGAAAGGAACCTCAGCCATTAAATATTCAAGTCAGTGCAATGATTAACAACAGGAACATTGAGATAAAACTGTTTCAATCTTTGTATAATTCACTTCAACAACATACTTGGTAAGATATCCATAAAGTTGGCATAAATCTTAGCAGGTCAAAGATAGATATTTACTACTAGGTAATAAAGCAAAAAAATTTGAAGAAATCACTCCTTGAAATAATGAAGGATCCTATTGCATGAACCACAGATTTTTATTTTTTTAATGAATATAATTTATAGCTTTAGCCTAAATAAGTTAATTTAAATGTGAACCTGCTCTTGCCCAGCTTGGGAGAGAGATGCTTGTAGAAGAGGAAAAAGGCATAATACTAGCAAAATCTGTCCATGTGAAGGACAATAAAAAGGCAGTAATAACTAGGTGTGCAACCTTTCTAAGAAAAATTGAATTTAATCAAACAAGGTGAATGAAGATGACAAATTTAGAGCCCCCATTAATTGGGCAGATTGAAACAAGCTTAAGAGGTCTGAGTTATGTTAAATCTCCGAGCTCTAAGACTCCAAACACTGCCTAATCAGACAAGGTGAACAAAAATAACAAACAATTTAAAATTCATAGTCCCTATGAATGTGCCTGGTGGAAATAGTTCAAAACAAAATATAAAAGACTACTTTGGCACATTACAAATAAGGAGGCTCGAGCATTACTTAAAGAGAAACAAAGGGCATCGGTGGTCTTTTGCAAATCATCATAAATAAAAAGGAAGGTATATACATGTATTTGTGTGATTTTTTTTTCAAAGCCTAGAAACTTCCTCCAAAACAGGCATTTACAAGGAACAAAAGACAACCAAAAAAATATAACATTCCTTATGAGTTTTTTTACTTTTGCATCTCTCATTTTTCCACCTTGAAAGTGATACAAGTTGGTTACCAATTGCAAGCTTGCAACTGGTGACACTTAATCAAAGAAAATTGACTGATACTTCATTTGACAGAAATTTTTTAAAATTTTTAACTAAAGATTATATGTTTCTAACTCTAGAAACACATTGGACTTAGCAAGTTCCAAGATCAATCTGCAGGGAGGACACAAGTGCGACAGAAACTAGGCCAATGCACCTGAGGAGAAGCTCAATCTATGGATATTCGTCTAATTTCTATTCCCACCCTATCTCCACATTTTCTAACCAATGCAACCCTACAGCTTTGGCTACTGTCTCCAATCAATGTTTACTATAAAAGACTGTGTAGCAATGAACAACAAAGCTCAATTGCAAATTTCAGTGAGATAACTAATGGAAGTTCACCAAGAAAACCCAGGAACACACCCCCAACCATTGTTACGAGACTCGGACTCGGCTCGGACTCGGCTAGGGTGACTCGACTCGGCGACTCGGCGACTCGGACTCGGACTCGGCGCAGACTCGGCAAAATGAAAAAAGTTGAAAAAACCTTAGAAAATTAGAGATTTTTAAAGATTTAAAACTTGTTTCAAGCACCCTTTATTGAATACAACACAAATAAAAGAAAATTTGATCACATACACAAATATACAATGATCACATA
Source organism: Sequoia sempervirens (assembly GCA_007258455.2). Taxonomy (NCBI): domain Eukaryota; kingdom Viridiplantae; phylum Streptophyta; class Pinopsida; order Cupressales; family Cupressaceae; genus Sequoia; species Sequoia sempervirens. The sequence goes on along the minus strand of VDFB02362978.1, from coordinate 78,509 downwards.
AGTATAAAGTACACAAATTGTAGTTGCGCTGCTGAAAGAAATAACATACTTTGATATATAAAATTAGTCAAATGTATACAAAACTCATGGAAAATGAAATCCATGACATCAAATGTTCCATACAAATATGAAATATCAAAAGATTCAAAACAATAGCTATAAGTCTATCACTCTATGCCTATGGCACAGTGGAGCCAACATCCTTCCTACGAAGGTGTCTAAAGGTCCTGGATGATGTTGCAGTTGCAGCCATAGTCTCTGCCTGTGTCTGAGTCCCCATACCACTCTCTCCACCAGTAGCTATGTCTCCTCGTGCTCTAGCCTCCTCCTCAGCCATGGCTACAACCTCAGCCTCTCTCTCTGCCTGGTCCACCCAATCAAGGTCCTCGTCACTAAAGACTGCGTCTGTAGCCTCAGTGATCCACTCAGACTGTGGATCAACCTCCTCTAAACAGATCGGGGTGTTGTCGTGGTCAAAAGCCTTCCTGTATCTGAGCCGAAGGTTGTAATGAACATATACCAGGTCATTCATCCTCTCCACTGTCAATCTATTGCGCTTCTTGGAGTGTATGTGCTCAAACATACTCCAATTGCGCTCACAACCGGATGAACTGCATGGCTGGCTCAATATTCGTATGGCAACATTTTGCAGGTTCGGTGTATCAGAACCAAACATCTCCCACCATCCATCTGAGATGAGAAAAAGAAACAAAATCAATCTCATTTCAAGTTTCAAGTTCAAGTTCAACATTTAATAATAAATTATAATATAAAAAGATGAAAATTATTGCCTTAAATATATTTTTACCTGGCATTAATGTTGTCCTACTATCTTTGCACATTTGACGTGCAAAGAAGTCTCCTCGTGCCTTAGTGAAGGCATCTATCTCCTGCACTATCTGTGTAGTAACAGCGGGCAACATTCTCTCTATCGTCGAGTAGAGCCCACTAAGAATTTCTCTATCTGCACGGAGATCACGGCGGAAGTGGAAGGCCGGATTTAGGAAACATGCGGCTGCATGGATGGGCCTATGGAGTTGGTTTTGCCATCTCCTATCAATGATCTCCCAAATGGGACGATACTTATCATCAACTCCACCATAGACTGATCTAATGGCCTCTTTGGCCCTATCCATGCCCTCATATATGTAGCCCATTGCGGGCTTCTCCCCATCTGCAACTCGTAGGAGAACTAGCAAGGGCTCAATAAACTGCAAAGTGCAAACATGTTTCACAAATAAGTAAGTGTGACTGTCAATGAAAATGAACAAATAAAAGTAAGATATGATTAAAAATTAAAACATAATAAAGAATTAAATGTTACCTTCACAATCTCATCTGCTGGTGTCCAAAACCCTGCCTCATCAAATATGCAATCAGCCACAGCAATCCCTGCAGTGCTTGTAGAAAAGGATGAGGAAGACCACTCCTCACTAGCAAACATGCGCCTCAAAGGTGCCCTTGACCGAATCAAGGATTGCAACATGATAAAATTTGATGCAAACCGAGTGATGCCAGGACGAGACAACTCCCTCAACCCCGTGTATTGCCTCATAAGGTTAAGCACCCATGCATGATTGTAAACAAATTTGCAAATGTTTCTTGCTGATTCCATACATGTTTTTATCCATGGGAGCTTGCCAAGATCCTCCATCATGAGGTCAATGCAATGGGCGGCACATGGAGTCCAAAATATAGTTGGGTGCCTCTCCATCAATAATCTACCAGCAGCAACATAATTTGCTGCATTATCTGTCACCACTTGAACTACATTTTCTTCCCCCACATCGGCTATCACCTCCTCTATAGCCTCACATAAGTATGTGGCATTTTTGAATTGGGCGGAAGCATCAATGGACTTTATGAAGACAGTGTCACCTGAAAAAATAAGCAAAACCAAATTACCAATTATTCAATAAATTAAAAACATAAATCAGCCTTATTAAATTATTAATCACTAAATCAAATTCAAATATCAATGTATTAAGGTAAGTACAATTACCTCCAGAGGAAACTAGAAAGTTCAACAGCGTCCTATTTCTCCTATCGGTCCAACCATCAGTCATGATGGTGCAACCAATCCTCCTCCATTGCACACGCTGCTCCTCTAATTGTGCTTTCACATCCGCCACCTTTTGAGTCAAAAGTGGGCCCTTTAATTCATCTTCGCTGGGGGCTTTGAACCCCGCCCCACATATGGTTATTGCATCAACCATGTTTTGCCAAAAAGGAGACCTAAAACATGTCATAAAATGAAAAGATTTAAGTTTTTAACTTTAAATTTGAATTCGATAGTGAGATACATCTAAATTCTAAAACAATAAAATTTAAATATAAATTTTAAAACAATTAAACGAAAAAAGAATTACCTGGCTACATGGAAGGGAATGGTGCAGTAGTACCAAAAGTCTGCAATTGTTTTTTTTGCTGCATCGTGTGCATCCTTGTTCCAACCCATGCTCTCAAGCGACGGTTGGGAACCAGGAGTAGTGCGTGGTACAAAATATGAGTCCACCCTAGATTTACGAACTCTAGGGCCAATACTAATACTGCCACTACCACTAGCAGTAGCAGCGCCACCAGCACTAGGAGTACGCATAGGAATAGATGGTGCAGAAGCAGAAGCACTAGCACAAGCACTAGCACTAGGACGGTATGGAGGCATGGAAGAAGCATCTCCAACAGCACCAAGTCCCTGTCCAACTCCAACACCTGCCAACTCCTCCCTCTGTCTCTTTCTAATTTCTTTTTGCCTTTCAAAATTTTCTAATTGCACCTGCACTTCACGAACAGCCTCAATAGGTGCTAGGGTGCAGCCCACTGCATCATGGATGGGTATGCGTGCAAGGTGGTATTTCAATCTATTTATGCCTCCATGATATATTGTTTTGCAGTATTTACATTTTGCTTCTCCTCTTTTCATTCCGGGAAAGATTTCAGCATGTTTCCAAGCAGGGTCTTTTCTGACTGGGGTTTGAGACATTGTGAAAATAATAATATGGTTTGATTTGCAAATGAATGTGGCTGCAATAACAAGTAGGGTTTGTAAAATTATTTAAGTTGCAAGTAGGGTTTGTAAATAAAAATGCAAACTATAATAATTTAAAAACAATGATTTTACAAATTACAATGAATTATTTGTTAAAAAAACACAAAAAAAACCATTAAAATCAAACTTACCTCTTAGATTTGGCTTGGAATGCAATGCAAACTCCTCCCAATCACTAGCAATGAACTTTCAATGCACCTCCTTAGCAGTATGAAGCTTCCCAAATGATATATGACCTTGCTTTTGTTTTAAACAATTTGCTGGTTGCCCTCTCTTCTCCTCCTATTTTTCTTCACAACTCTCTCTTCTCCTCCTATTTTGCCAAAAGAGTGAAATGAAGTTGCTTTTAGGGTTGGAGAGAACATATAGAACAAAAAAAAAACTAACTTTAACTTTTAGTTTTATGTTTTTTTAGTGTTTTAACTTCTTGCTGCCGCGGCCGGGTCACAGGGTCGGGACTCTCCGAGTCTGGGCGAGTCTGGGCGAGTCTGGCGAGTCTGGCGAGTCCGGCGAGTCCGGCGAGTCCGGCTCTGGACTCGGCGTGTCCGAGTCCGAGCTCCCCAGACTCGGCCAGGCTGGCTCGGCCCGGGACTCGCCGAGTCATGGCGAGTCATGGCGAGTCTCGTTACTATGCCCCCAACCTTTCTAGGCATGTCCTTGTTTCCAGGCCATCCCCAAAAAATGGGAAACAGAAGGAAACGTCCCCAAAACATGGGGACAAGAAGGAAGAAGGAAGGGGACAGCTGGCTGTCCCCCTCCCCCAAAAAAAGTGACTTTTTCAATTAAAAAAGCACTCATAAATTTAAAATTCCTTTATTGTGGGCCCCCACACTCCAGCTCGCCCTAAATGAGGAAAAAGAGCCTCATTTCATTTCATATGTATCTTTTGTTTGTGCAAATATATTGCAGCAGAGTTTGAAGGAAGAGCAAATTGTTTTAGCAGGGATTGAAGGAGCAGCTGCAAAAGAAGTTGAATCTAGGGCATCATTGGTAGTGTGATCACAATTTCTTCAAAGAGGTAAGTCATTCTATCATTTTTTTTTGGCAAGTTTTTCTCAAAGCTTAAAGTAAGAAATGTCTGATTTTGTTTTTTCATTTTTCAATTTAAAGTTGCATTAAATCTCAAAAAAATAACATGAGCAACGATGAGAATGATAATAGTGACAATGAAGTGGAAAAAACTCAAATAAATAAAAGGGTTTCAGCCTCATCAAAGTGTGGAAGTGTTGGGGATGGAGTTAAATAGCCAAAGAATCCATTTGAGTGCCCTTCAGAAATATTGAAAACTTATACAAAGGGCTCTTTTAACAAAAAAAACCTTTTCTCCAACTTGTGACAGCCCTAGATACCAAAAGTAAAATTCAAGGGGGAGTAGGGTGTGGCTGTGTCATATTTGTAACACAGATTTTAGAGGGAGATACACAAGGGTACAGTCTCATTTCTTGGGTGTTACAGGTTGTGGAGTTAAGGTTTGTCCAAACATAAGGATGATGAGAAGCTAGAGGCTCATAGATTGCACGGGGAGGCAGAAATGAGATCTACAGATGTGACAATGCCGACACATTCTTTTGCAAGTGGACATTCATCTATGCCTATGCTAACCATGGCTAGTAGTGGTAGTAGTGATATTACCACAAGAGGAAGCAGGAAGGTTAGTGGTGGTGAGAGGCCAAGGACAATTGCAGGTATGCTTGATGTGCAGGCATAGGATGCAATAGAGTCTTCCATTGCCAAATTTTTTTATACCCATGCCATTCCATTTCATGTGGCTCGTTCCTCTTATTTCAAACAAATGATCAAAGATGTAGCATCTATTGGTCCCTCATTTGTACCCCTATGGAGATTATAAACTACACACTACCCTCCTAGACAAAGAATATTCTAAGGTTAATTTGCTAATGGAGGATATGATGCAAACTTGGATCAAGATAGGTTGTTCTATTGTGATGGATGGGTGGACCGATATTAGACATCGACCACTCATCAATATTATAGTCACATGCCCAACTAGCTCTTATTTTCTTAGAGTCATAGATTGTTCAAGGAAGTGTAAGGATGTAGACTTCTAGTTTAGCATTTTGAGAGAGGCCATAAAGGAGGTTGGAGCCTCAAATGTTGTACAGGTGGTCACTAATTCAACACGTGTACAAATTGGCTGGTATGATGGTGGAGGGTGCTTACAAGCACATCTTTTCAACCCCATGTGTTCATGCATTGAACAATGCATTAAAAGACATAGGGAAAATAGATTATGTGAGGCAAGTGGTGGTAGAAGCTAGAGATATTCAAATATTCATTTGCAACCACCCTACCTCACTTGCTCTCTTCAAGATGTTTTTAAAGAAGAAATTCATCAAACCTATTGAGACAAGATATGCCAATTACTTCATTTTGTTAGAGAGGATGATTGAGGTGCATGAGCCTTTGCAATTGATGATGGTGAATTCAGAGTGGAGTAGATGGCTTAATTCAAGCTCTACTGAAGGAAAATCCATCAAACAAAGGATGCTTGATGACGATTGGTGGTCCACTATAAGGTAAGACATTGCTGATTTTATTATTAAATTGCTGACTTTCATATTAAATTTTTTATTTTAATATTTTAATTTTATTGCTCAATGTTTCAACTTTCGAAGTTTATGACTTGTCAATTAATTCTTTTGAACTTTTTGTTTGCATTTTGCAGATATGTTTGCTTTTTCATCTCACTTGTTGTAGATGTCATTAGATATGTTGATATAGACTCTCCTAGTCTTTGAGAGATCTATGAGACATTTGACAGCATGCTTGGAAAGATAAAGCAAAGAATTTTGGCTAAGGATCCTAGTTTGGGATTATATGGGCAACATATTAAGCCCATTCTGACATGCAGGTGGAACACAATGAAAACCCCACTTCATATGGCGGCCTTTGCTCTTAATCCCAAATGGTATGCACCAAAGGCTAGAAGGTTGCCTCCTTGTGATGAAGAACAGGTGAAAGAAGGGCTAATGAAGGCCTTTCGAAAGATGTATTCAATTGAAGAGTCTACAATAATTCGCACACAATGGTTTTCCTTCACAAATCCTTGTGGTCCAACATTCAGTAAACAGAGGCAGAGATAGATAGAGCTGCATTAGCTCAAACTGACCCTATAGGATGGTGGACATAGCATGGGAAGGATACACCACAGTTGAGGATGCTTGCCATTCGCCTCCTTTTACAGGTTGCCAGTTCCTTTGCTACAGAGAGGAATTGGTCCACATATGGCTTTATCCACTCCATCAAGAGGATAGACTAACCTCTAAATGATCAAAGAAGCTAGTGGTCGTGCATAGTGCTCTTCAACTTTAGGATTGTCAAACTCCAAAGTATCTACAGACTCCCACTTTATGGTGGGATGTTGATCCCTAAGATGCCACCCAAGTTGATAAGTAGGAGGCACCAAAGGGATTGGTTGGGCAGTGACTCAAATGAGGACTTTGATTTTGATCCAGTGTTGAGAGATGCAGATTAGGGGCAGCAGCGTACTTTCTTTTTTTGTATTTTCATATTGTAATCGAAAGTGAAACTTGTAGCCTTTGGGCATTTTGTTCTAACTTGTAACTTGTATACTGTTTTTTAATATCATATGCATATTGACAATGAATTATGAAAGCAATTTGAATTAAGTTTTCACATTTGCTAATTTGTTTAACTTTGACTCTCATGTGAACTCTCAATTTAACACAATGTTATGTATTAAGGTTCTATAATGTATATATGAATGCTTTATCAATGTTACCCTATGAATATTTAAAATTTTCCTATATATTTTAAATTTTCCCTAATTTTTATATGGTTGTCCCCTTTTCTGTCCCAAAAAACAGCCCGAAAAATTGGGGACTCCGAAATGCATCCCCCTGACACCTACTGTCCCTATCCCGAAAACTCGGGTAACATAGAAGTTCACACATTGTCCCATGTTGAGAAAACAAGGAGCCATACATTTTGGATTGCCACAAAGATAAACATACGTTTGAAATACTGTCATTATTGTGCTTGGATAGCCTCATCCAAATCCTTGTACCAGAAGAAAGTTCAGCATATTATTTTCTTGTGGCCAGAGAATACTGCTCTTCTGGATTCAAGCATACAACCAGAACAGATAGATTGAGCTTCTGCAAAAAAACAATGTCAATATTCCACAGTAGTCTTCTCAACTTAACCCATCGAGCAGCATCCAACTGTCACTGACTCACACTTCTGCAACCAATGAAGGACTGCAGTAAGTAAAAATGTCTCACAGGCTGCTACAAACCTTGCATATAATTGTCTACTAAATCATAACAATAAAGGATGAACTGCCCACTAAGGTGTGATCCTACTGTAGTGTTTGGGATTGGAAAAACATGAGATGACAAAGATTTGAGGATTCAAAAGGAAAAGACATAAGTTCTGATGGTAGCTTAGCACAAGTATAGAATAAATGTCGGTAGATGCGAGACAAACAGAAATGAAACCAAAGATAATTCATCAATTATTAAAGATAATTGAGCAGTCATACAGGGTTTATATTGATTAATGGATTATAACTAGGGAGCACTCTAGCAAACAAATACTTATGGACTTTTAACAAAAGCTTTCGACTCACTAGACAAGTGCATCTCTTAGGAGCAATGCATAATTGATGGTCAAACAACCAAGAGACACTGTTTGAAGCAAAGCAACAATAGTATTGGTACTAGTCATAAACAAAGTATTATACTTGGTACATGGACACAATTCAAATTAAGTCACTACCACTTCAAACAAAGCAATAAAAAATTTCCATTTGACCAATTAGAATAAGGAAAGGGACAAGAAAAGTAATAGAATTTAGAGAAAGCATGTCACCAATAAGCTGCAACTAAATGGTAAATACCAATAATGTTGCCCAAACAATATTGAGAACAAAGAAATCAGAGATCCCTACAAAGTGTCAACAATCATCCTTTAATACCACTTGATATGAACCTCCAACAACAGCCGATGAAGATAATACATAATAACAGATGAAATAGACACAAAACAGATTGAACTTTTTGAGATAGTCTCCCAATAATTATTAGAAAAGGCGAGACTTAAAAATAACAATAGCCAATAACATTGAGCAATAATCGAATGCTATTTAATGAACATAACTATTGAGACATCCTAAATCTTCTCATTGGGCCACAGCATTAAGACCCATAGTATTGACTTGTGAAACAACTCAAACTCCACACATGATGACATGAATGCCACTAAAACTAGGCTGACCCACCGACAACACAACAGCACATTCATGTGCAACCATATGCATACCACGTGCTCCCCTTATGTACACACTTTTCCCTCAAACCATGGACTACAAAGTGAATTTCTCCATTTAATCAAGTACATAAAAATTTAATTCTTGTCAAAGTTTCTTTTTCCATGGTTACAAAGATTGCATCTTTGGCTTCCAGTGTCTTATGCATAGGATTTATATGGGTTGTAAGACATTCCTCTAGTTCTTTTGTTAACAAACCCGCCCAATAGGATCTCAACCCACAAGAACTCAACATGCATAAGTTTACTTTATAGTGCTTCTAATCATACATTCCTTAGGTGCAGCCAGTAATACGTTTGCAAGATCCTTAAGCCTCTGGATCATGTAATTGTATTTTGATTTTTGTCTCAAAGGCTGGCTGATAATTGTGCTTCATTGCGTGTGATTTTACTTAGATGTTATCTGCTACCAATATATGGATGATGTCTTCCTTGTCTGCAGCAATGTCTTCCGTGTTATGAATCATGTTTTATGCCCATATAAAGCATTTGCTTATATGAACAATAATACTCACCCTCCAAATCTTCCCAGTCTTAGATTTCTTCCATTTCAAACTTGTATGCTTCCTCAGTCTTGTGAGACTTACCACATGTATACTCTCTTATAACATTCAATTTCAAATTCTAAGCAACCATTTACTTCAAGATCTTTATTATTCCCCTCAAATGCAAAATTGATTCATTGTCCAATCATGTGTTCTATCCCACCATGTTTTACATATAATAAAACATAAAAATAAAAATAAAATGGAAGCCGAAAAATAGATAACATTATAGGAAGGCAACTAATTTATCCACTATCTCTAAATGGTTGACATCTTACGCCTCTGCAACAACATCCCTTTCTTTTCTTGAATCATGTTTTATGCCCATATAAAGCATATTCAATAATACTCACCGTCTGAGTCTTCCCAGCCTTGGATTTCTTCCATCTCAAACTTGTATGCTTCCTCTATGTCTAGTGAGGCATATCACATGTATACTCTCTTATGACATTCATTTCAAATTATAAGCAAGCATTTACTTGACGATCCTTATTATTCCCCTTAATGCAGAATTGATTCATTTCCTAATCATGTGGTCTATCTTACCATGTTTGACATGTAATAAAAACTAAAAATAAAAAGGAAGCAGCAAAACAGATAACAACATTATAGAAAGGCAACTAACTTATTGTCCTTTGTGGTATGAGAGTCAATTAACCGCTGGTAAACAGAATTAGAAGACAGAAATGTTAATAAGGATGACCCTATGCATCAAACATTTAAAAGCAGAGGCATAAATAGCTGAAACTGCCCCAGCATGTCAGTTTAAAGATTTACAAAACAAGCATTACCCAAATGAATGTTCACCAGGCCTATTTATTATATTAGATTCAGTTTACTGATACAACTAAATATATAAGAAAGTCCTAAGTTTAATGATCAGTTTGCACGTATCATGAGATTGGCAAATTGAATGCAGAGTCACATGACTTGAACTACCGCAGTTCCTAATGTGTAAATGAACATAACTGTTAACCTTTACCAGTCTCCCATACCAGTACCAGTACCAGTCTCACGGCAACTATGCTCTAAGGGCAATCTTGGTCCTGCAAGTGCAGGATGTTTTAAGAAACAATTGAGGAGACTCTGTAGTTGGAGATTTGAAGCATCTACGGTTGAAACTTGAAACTAATAGCACTGCAGAATGGGATTCATTACTTGAAGGTATGAAAGTTACATATAGGGATGGGTATAGAGAGACGTGGAGAGTGAAGCTGACTCCCAGACTGTTGTAAATACAGTTAATAAAGGAAATTGCCCAAATTGGCAACTTAAAGCAGTTTTAGTAGAAGTAATGAAATGGAAGGCCAAATTTGATTGTGTAAAGGTGATGCATTGTTATAGGTCTCAAAATAATGTTGCAGACTATTTGGCAAATCAAGGTGTCTTATAATCTGATTTCTCATTAGTTGAAAGTATAGAGATGTATGATTGGGCGGAGATGGAAGCCCTAATTGAAAAGGATCATCCTCCCTAATTATTGTTTAAAGAGGCATGTGATATAAAAGATAATTATGGTTGAGTATCAACAGGCTTCCATTATTTTGATTTGTGAGGGCACAGAAGATTGTGAATTGCTTGGGAAGTTTATATCTTGATGCAGCATGAGGACTTGCTACAACACGCAGCATTGCCATGGCTTGTGTGGGCACTCGTTTTAGGTAGGTGGCTTGGTGTTCTTTCTACTGGTTTTTTGCTGTTGTGTGTTGGCTCCCCTATTATGACGGGGAGGGGATCCTCAAGAGACCCATTGTACCATGGCCCAGTTATGGACCATCATTTGAAAAGAATTTTCGACTGTGAAGAGAAGTGTAATCTAAATTTAGTGAAGGAAATTTTAGGGGCGGAGGATCTAGAGGATAAGGGCCAGCTGCATTCTAGGGCCATGATATTGTCAAAGTTTAAGAAAAAGTTGAAGTTGGTTGTGGTTAATGATGAGTAAAGGGCTCATATAATAGACTTGCTTGTTCTAGAGGACTTGAAGGAAATGGAGGTCAAAAAAAAGAAGGAAAAAGGTGTGTTGTTGTGTGGGTCAGGAAAAGAGGAAGAAGAATGCTTCAGGCAATGCTACAGAAGTAATGTTAAAGAAATTGCAAGAGGGTATCCATGAATTGCAGGTAGATAATCAAATATTGGAGGTATTTTGCTAAGACTTGCAAATGACTATTAGGCACATGGTAGTTTCCTTTCACAATGGAAAACTAGAGAGTACTAGTGGTTATGCTATGCCACTATTGCAGGAAGGTATACTCACATGGGCATTGCAAAGAATAGAGGTGATTAAAGGAATTAAATTTCATGGACTTATGTCTACAGCTGAACCATTTGCACTATTGGTGGAGATCACTTCGATTTTAAGGAATGGGATTTCCAATGAGTTTCTGAGAGTTGGAAAACTGCATCACCTAGCACAAGAATGCAATGCGGTCTCTCCAATGTCTAGTAGGTTTCTCTCTAGTGTGTTTTTTCTAGATTTTGCTGACAGTTTTTCTCTAATCCCTCCCCTGTTTTTGTTTTGGGTCTTCTTCAGTTCGATTGTTTTGGTTGTTATCTCGTTTTCGGATTGTTGTGGTGTGCAAGGGATATTAGAATAATATTAAATTATTAAAAGATAAGGCTTACAATTGTAATAAAGCCACCTTAGTGGCAAGTGTTTTCTTTCTGTTTTTTCTAGATTCGTTTTTTAGCTTTAAGTGAGTCATGTAATGTTTATCCATTTGGGTGGTTTCTTCTCCAATCTCTATATAAGGAGATGAACCTCTTTGTAATAATTATCCTGTTAATTAATAGAATATTAGAATATTGTGTTCTATTAATTTTTGCAATATGGTATCAAAGTAGGGAGTCACGTAAAACAAAGTTGAATCTTGTGGAAAAACTCAGGAGGGTTTCAAGGTTAAATCACAGGTTGGCCTTTTTTGTGTGGGCAGATTTTTTTTCAAAGAATTGTGTAGGAATTTTCATACAAAATAACTTGCATGTGCATGTATGTCAGTTGCATGTACTTGCATGAACTTGCATGTTGCTTAAATGTGATTTCATGTGAAAAAGAAGTTTTTTATGCATTTTAAAGAAGTCTAGTTCTTTCAAGACAGAAAGAAAGCCAATATAGACAACTCAAAATGGATGGTTGCCTAGTTAGCTTGGGAGTTTGTGATCTTGGGAGTTTGTGATCTTGGGAGTCATACCCTTACAAGGGTTATGAGACAACTTGATGGAGCTCAGTAAAGTAGCTCAACATGGATTGTTGTCCAATGGTTTGGGAGATCTATGATTCGGGAGTTCAGGGAGGTGGTAATCTGGGAACTCGGGAATTCAGCTCAGAAACTACACCTTTACGAAGGTTTGAGGCAGCTTGATGGAGTTCTACTTGGTATATGGCATGCTTTCAAAGAAAAGCTTCTGGAGAATGGCATATTCATGGTTTTGGGTGTTTTTAGTTTGTTATGTTTTGTTTTCAGTGAAGTAAGCCTTAAGGGGGGTATTAGAATAATATTAAAAGATAAGGCTTACAGTTCTAATAAAGCCACCTTAGTGGCAAGTGTTTTATTTCCATTTTTTAGATTCGCTTTTTAGCTTTAAGTGAGTCATGTAATGTTTCTCCATATTGGTTGTTTCTTTTCCAATCTCTATATAAGGAGATGAATCTCTTTGGAATAATTATCCCGTTAATTAATAGAATATTAAAATATTGTGTTCTATTAATTTTTGCAATAAGGAATTGGTGGTGCAATGTATAGTTAGGTGGTCTATTCTTATGTTCTCTTGCTGGCAGGCAGTATTGGCACTTTGTTATTCTGTTTATAATTGTTTAGATGGTTTTAGGTAGTGTGGTTGAAGCTGATATAGCTACTGTTTAGGTTATAATGTTGGTGGATATTTTGATATTTTAGTATATGTGTTCTTTCTTTCTGTTGTTGAGTGGGGCCCCGTTTAGCATATGTTGTTCTTTTTGCTGGGTTGGGGCCTCATATATAGAACCCCATTAATATAATTAAAAAACAATGCTTGAACTAGCAATGCTTCCAATGGTGGCATGAAGAAATTAATGAAGTTCAACAATCTTGTTGGTGAATAATAGCTTAGGTCTGATATAAACAGTGATTGCTTTAAGCATCATCATTGTTTATGTTAGATCTATTGCTCTTTAATATTTCTGGAAATAAGTAATCAATTTTATAAAGCTTGTATAAAATCGAATTCAAATAGATATTGATCAAAATATGCTTTGAATAAAATTCTGTATTCATTGTCGCCATGTGTGAAGGCACGTACTTGTTAAATCTGTTTAACTTGAATGGTTACTGGAACCCGCGCGCTGAAAGGAACACATCCTTGAGCGGATGTGTCTCCAAGTGTGGAGACACGTCCTCTCAAGAGGCGTGTCCCTTTGGATATGTAACCCGTGCGCTCAAAGGAGCACGTCCCTTGAGCGGACGTGTCTCCAAGTGTGGAGACACGTCCTCTCAAGAGACGTGTCTCTTGGAGGCGGGTCTCCCTAATACAAATAATGAGTCCTTTCTTAATATGCAGATCATCGAAATCTATTAATGTTCTGCATCTAGTTCATTCGGCATTAAGTGAAGTTTCAGAAAATCGTATTTTGTCTTAGAATTTTTTCAATTAGAATCTCTGGCCCTAGTTTGTTCTCAGTTTTTAGCATCCTTTTATATTACAGATTTGATTACATTTACATGGTATCAGAGCCACGTTGTGTGAATCCTAATCAAATCTGAATACCAATCTGCTCAAGAAAATTTGTATTTTCCAGAATCGAATTTACTTCACATTCTTCATAATGTCAAGTGTGATCAGATTTGAAGATTGCCTTGCAGGAGCAGACAATTTCACATCATGGAAATTTAGAATCATGATGATCCTTAGAGAGAATAAGCTAGATTCACTTGTGAAAGAAAACTTGGAGGAAACAAAGTTTGAATCTGAGAAAACTCAATGGACAGAAAACAATGAAAAGGCCATGAAAATCCTAGTAGATGCAGTTAGGGATCATATAGTGCCCATCCTAGCAAAACATGAAACCGCATACCATATGTTCAAATCTCTTGAGAAAACCTATGAGATCAACAACACTTGCAGGACTCTTGCTTTAAAAAGGCAAATCAACAATGCTCAAATAAACAAAGGAGAGTCCATTAATGCATACTTCACGAGGATTATTGAACTGAGAGATCAATTATCCACAATTGGACTCTCGATTGAGTAAGCAAAATTAAGCTAAAATTTGTAATGTCCCGTCTCAAGCGTGGTTTTAAATTGTGGATTTGGCCTATTCCGGAGACCCGTAGGCTAGTCGTAAGGTAAAATTAGGGTTTCCTATTTTGAAGGAGGTCGTTGCTCGGAGTGGGTGGATTCAATGGCGGATTCTTTCTGGGTTTTCAGAGAGCTTCGCAGTGGTATGTTCTTCTTGGCATTCTGAGCATCTTTAGGAATTTACTATTTTTAGTAAATTCTATTTTTGGCAGTTTTACAGTTGGGTTCAGCATGGTTGACTTCCTACTTCAGTTTGGTCAGTTGGCTTGCTCATTTATGGCTTCGGGGCACCATTGGAGAGATAAGTCGAGCTATTTAATTAAAGTCACGTTTTAATATTATATTTTAACGTTGACCCCCTTGGTCTAGCCTATTGACTTCATGTTGTTTTGAAAAGTGGTCTTTTGAGGGTGGCGCCTTCATTAAGATTATTTTATAATTTATCAAAGTCAAAATCAAGCCTTAAGTTGGACGCATTTATTAAAGGGTTGAATTTATTTAAAAATGTCAAGATTAAGCTATGAAGAAAAGGGACGCCATCTTTTGAAAAGGATTAGGGTTTTGACTTGAAGAGAAGTTTAGGGTTTCGAGAAGTCAACAGTAAATTATAAAAGGAAGACTTGGATCCTCAATTCATCATCTTTTGTCTACAGTATTGTTATGCTGCCGGTTTGGCTCTGGAACTACTTCGGGGAATGAAGGCCTCCTAGCTCGGGCATTGCTTCTTGCTTGCAACACAGCAACTAGTGATGAGATAACTTAATTTGTGAGTTGCATTTAGGTTTGAGCATTGTATTCAGCTTGTGCATTGTTAGATCTGTTTTGCATATTAGTGGTTTTCCGTATATTGCATTGTTTGCTACAGCAGATTCATGTTTTTATTCATAAGTCAAAAAACAACAAAAACATTGTTCTGGGTATTAGCCCATTATCATTGCTAGGTCTAGGCGTCATCTTCCTCTAATTTGCATATTTTTTAGAGAAGACAGTGATTTTTAAGAACAGATGGCCCTTCCTTGAGGGCCGTACCACCTGCTGATTGCATTGAATTCCGTGCATAAATAATATATGGCTGTTTGCTCTGTTTTCAGTGTCTTAGTCTAGGCGCCATCATTCTTAAGGCATATTGCACTTTGTTTCAAGTCAATCAAATGAGTTATGTGAGAGTTATGAACATATGAGTGATTTCATAGACTGCTGGTTATTGATTTAAAAGTGCAGATTTGTGAAAAAACCAGAATTATTATTTTGATCATTGAGAAGTTTTTGTTTTGGCACTCCTAACCAAGCTAAGGAGAGTTCTTTATGATGTAATGTTAATCTATCAAATTCCTAAGCTATTGGCAGGCGAATGATCATCATTTTGTAAACTGACAGTAGTACTGGCAGTCATTTTCAGTATTGATCAATTCTGATTTGTAACGCTCTCTTTCATTGTGAAGTTGTTTTGAAATAGATACATCTCCGCCCTATGGTAGCTACTTTCCCACTCTGGGTTAGCAAGCACATTCTGGGTGTTGAGTACTTTCAGCTTTCAGTATTTCTTTCAAGCATTGTACTTTGTAACACTCCGCCATATGGTCGCCCCTCACTCCATACTGGATTGGGTAGCACATACTTGGTGTCGAGTTCCCTTTCAGCACTTAGTGTAGAAGATCCTCTGACCATATGCTCGCCATCATCGGCGCCATTCTTGGTTAGAGTTCCTGCATAAGCAATGTGATTTAGATCCTCTAACCAATGCTCACACCTTGCCCACATCGGGATCCTGGTGTACATTCTGGTTAGAGTTGCTTCAGCACGTTTTGGTTTAGCTGCTAACCTTAACGGGTGCATTTGTCGTAATCTGTAATTTGAAAAACGAAAAAATTGGCTCGGAATATTTCATAATTGCACTAGGAGGCCTACCAAACTCATGGGAGTCATTTGTTCAAGGAATAAGTGCAAGATCCAAACTCCCTAAGTTTGACAGGCTAAGAACTGACTGCCTTCAAGAAGAAACAAGACTCTCCTCAAAAGAAAACAAACAGAAAAACGTAGATGAAGATATTCATGCTCTCATCACATCGTCTAATAAAAGAAATAAGAAAAACTCCTACAAGAAAGGATCTTTTAAAAGAAAGAGAAATTCCAATGGAAAGGGATCTTCTAAGAAGAAAGACATTTCTCAAATGCAATGCTTTAGGTGTGATCAATATGGCCACTATGCAATGAAATGCCCTGACAGATCAAAGCAACAAGCATCCTTTGCCAAAGTAGGAAAGACAAATTCAGATCATGAATCTGAGAACTTTGTGTTCTATTCAGCATTATCTAGTCAAGTATCTAACAATTTCAACAACTGGGTAATTGATAGTGGTTCTTCGAGGCACATCACAGGGTTTAGAGAAAACTTAGACACTATGTCTGAAGAGTCTGATGAAGATGTAACAATTGGGGATGACTCTACACATCATGTAAAAGGGGTTGGAACTTGTTCCATCACATTGAAATCTGGTCTCTCCCTTCAACTCACTAGAGTCTTATTTGTACCTGGTATAAAGAGGAATCTCATATCCATCTCTGCACTTGAAGACAATGGTTATAGAGTTACTTTCATAGATGGGAAAGTTCTAGCATGGCCTAAGAACTCAACAATCAAGAAAGCCCAAATCATAGGTGTGAGACAAGGGTACCTTTACAAACTATGCACTGAAGTCAATCAAGCCCTTACCCTTGACACCTTTGATTCAAATGAAATCTGGCATAGAAGATTAGGACACCTTCATTTCCGTGCCCTACCTTCTATGGAAAAACTTGTAACAGGGTTACCTAAGTTAAAATCATCTCATGAAGGGAATTGTAAAGGTTGTGCCTTAGGAAAGAATTCAAAGGGATCCTTTCCCACTAGTTTGAGCAAAACTCTTAATGTGTTAGATCTGGTTCATTCCGACTTATGTGGACCTATGTCTGTACCTTCTAAAGCAGGATTTCTTTACTATGTCATATTCATAGATGACTTCTCTAGGAAAACCTGGATCTATTTCCTTAAGTGTAAAGAGTCATTAGAAATCCTCAAAAGGTTCAAAGAGTTCAAAGCACTTACAGAAAACTTCTCCAGGAAGAAAATAAAAACCTTAAGGACAGACAATGGAAAAGAATACACCTCTGAAGTTTTTAAGGAATTCTGCATGAGTGCTGGAATTAAGAGGGAGTTCACAGTGGCTTACAACCCTCAACAAAATGGGGTTGCTGAAAGAAAAAATAGAACCATTGTAGAAGCTGCCAAAGCAATGTTGCTTGATCAAAACATTGAAACCTCCTTCTGGGCTGAAGCCTCTAGGACTGCTGTCTACATCCAAAATAGATGTCCTCATTCTCATCTTGACAACAAAACTCCTGAAGAAGCATTCACTGGTATAAAACCTGACATTAGTCACTTTAGGATTTTTGGTTGTCCCGTCTATATTCATGTGCCCAAGAAGAAGAGATTCAAACTTGAACCTTCCGGAAAGAAAGGGATATTTATGGGATATAGTGAAACCTCCAAAGCCTTCGGGATATTCATACCCGGTCAAGATCAAATTGAATTGAGCAGAGATGTCATCTTTAGAGAAGACATTGCATTCAAGAGGGCAAGAAGTTCTAGTGAGACTGAAACCTATTCCCCTAGAGTACCTAAAATGGAACCTGCTCCTGAGATTCAGAGGGAGCATCCTGAGGAAATGTCACCTGAACTTCCTTCTACTTTAAATGAGAATACAGATGTCAATGACAGAAAGAGACCACTTTGGGCCACGAAGATGATCAAAGAAGCAGAGAATCATGCAGCACCCAAAGGAACGTTCAGGGAGAGTAAAAGACCCAAACGTTTCTCTAGCTATGTTGCTCTCATGAACGATATCATAAACTCCAAACCTGTCAGTGTTTCAGAAGCCTTCAAACATCAAGCATGGAAAGATGCAATGACGGAGGAATATCAGTCCATTCTAAAGAATGATGTATGGGATGTTGTGCCTAGACCAAAAGGGAAATATGTTGTCTCTTCCAAATGGCTCTTCAAAATCAAGCATGTTGCTGATGGCAGTATAGAAAAACATAAAGCACATTTTGTGGCAAGAGGTTTTTCTCAAAAAGAAGGCATTGATTACGAAGAAACATTTGCACCTGTTGCCCGTTACACATCAGTGAGAGCAGTGTTAGCCATTGCAGAAGCTAAAGGCTGGAAGATCCATCAAATGGATGTGAAGACTGCCTTCCTGGATGGAACCATTGAAGAGGAAGTCTATCTAGAACAGCCTGAAGGTTTTGTGATACATAAACCTGACTCACATGTATGCAGACTGAAGAAAGCTCTTTATGGACTTAAACAGGCTCCCAGGGTCTGGTATGAAAGAATTGACAGCTATCTCTTGGGATTAGGATTTTCCAAGAATAGGGCCGACTCAATCTCTACTTCAAGGTAATCAAAGGTGATATGCTTATAATTATTTTATATGTTGATGACCTGGCGATACTTGAGGAGAAGATCACCTCATTGCTCAAGGGAAGCGGGGATCTAATTTACGGGTGACATGAAAGACTTAGGCATTCTACACTACTTCCTAGGTTTAGAAGTATGGCAGAAATCAGAGAGCATTATACTAAACCAAGGGAAGTATACTATTGATATTCTGAAAAGATTTGGAATGTTGGACTGTAGACCGATGTCTACACCTATGGAAACCAACCTTCACAAATTGAAAGAAGCAGCAGTAGAATCCAAGTGTGCAGATCCAACCCTTTACAGACAGATGATTGGATCCTTGATGTATCTGGTTAACACCAGACCTGATATTTGCTATGCAGTGAATGTTCTCGGCCAGTTCATGTGTGAGCCAAAGGAAATTCACTTAATGGGTACATTAGAAACATATTTTGAGATATCTGGGGCACTATTGGATATGGTCTTCTTTACAAGAATGATCAACTAGATCTACATAGATTTTCGATTGATTGGAAAGGTTTTGGAAATGTAGCCGTCGAAAAAGCACATGGGATGTTGCTTCAGTTTGGGATCGGCTATGATCTCTTGAATATGCAGAAAACAATCTTCGGTAGCTCAAAGCTCGACAGAAGCTGAATACATTGCAGCCTCTATGGGGGCAAGAGAAGTAGTATGGCTCCGGAAATTGCTTGTGGGACTCTTTGGTGAGCCCCTAAATCCTACTATCATTCATTGTGATGTCCCGGTTGCTTATCAAACTCTCTATAAATCCTATCTTTCATGATAGATCTAAGCATATTGAGATCCCCTATCATTATGTAAGAGATATGGTGGAAAGGAAAGTGATTCAGTTGGAGTATATTAGTACAAATGATCAAACTGCAGACATTCTCACCAAGCCTCTCTCTCGAATCAAGGTAGAGCACTTCAGGAAGAAACTTGGTATGGTTGAAATGTAATTTGTTATTTATGTTTGAAATTCAAATTGTTTATCAAATTGTACTAATATATATAAAGATGTTTAAATGTGTAAACTCTTTTTGTCATGTGTGTGACTCCATGACTTTATGGGCCTACTCCCCCTGTGTACATTATTGAAAGGTGACGATCTTTCTAATAATGAACACTTGTATTTGACATTGTAAAGTGACGACTCTACAATGATAAACTATCATGATAGATATCATGTGACTTGATATCTATGGATATGTCATGATAGTATATCTTGGACACTTTGGTTGATATCATGGGACTTGATATCATTTGTAGATCATTGTGATCCTTAAAGAGATAAACATGGTGGATATTTATATCCGTGGATATGCCATGAATTATGGTAGACATCATGTGACTTGATGTTAGTGCACATACCATAATAAAGATGTGTTATGAAGAATGTCATGTGTCTTGAGAACCTTGAGAAAACATATCTTCGATATCACATGTAAAGGTGATATCTTCACTTATTTGATTTGAAATATCTTCCCTAAGCTAAGAGGGAGTGTTGATGTATGATAGCTTAGGTCTGATATAAACAATGATTGCTATAAGCATCATCACTGTTTATATTAGATCTATCGCTCTTAATATTTCTGGAAATCAGTAAATTGAATTCAAATAAGATAATGATCAAAATACGTTTTTGAATAAAGCTCTGTATTCTTAATCACCATTTTGTGAAGGCACGTATTTGTTAAACTCTGTTTAAAACTCGAATGGTGTTCTCGAACTCGTGCGCTGAATGGAACACGTCCCTTGAGCGGACGTGTCTCCAAGTGTGGAGACACGTCCTCTCAAGAGGCGTGTCCCTTTGAGTATGACACCCGCGCGCTCAAGGAAACACGTCCCTTGAGCAGACGTGTCTCCAAGTGTGGAGACACGTCCTCTCAAGAGACGTGTCCCTTGGAGGCGGGTCTCCCTTATACATATAATGAGTCCATTCGTAATTTGCAGATCATCGAAATCCATTAATGTTCTGCATCCAGTACATTCGGCAGTAAGAGAAGTATTCAGAAAATTTATATTTGTCTCAGAATTTATCATTTAGAATTTGTCATTTCTTAGTATTAGGATCCCATCTTGTTGCATATTTGTTTACATTTACAATGGGCAATGACAAGTTGAGTGTGAACAAACTTAACCAAATGTGGTCAACCTTGGCCAACCTGATTAAACAAGACTATTTAATGTGATTTTCATTAAAAGTAAAACTTAAGTTGCATTCTAACTGAAAATAAGTTATAATCATATCTTCAACTTCAAAATTAAAAAAATATAAGTTAGATCACTTGTAACTTTGTACGCAAGATTCAATGATGGGATTAATATGTAGATGGCCTATCTATGGCTTTAATGAAATGATAATTGATATTCGATATTTGTTATTTACAAAGGGGAGGAATACTCCTTAAATAATACAATACAAGACAATGTTTCTTAAAGGAAATAATCGTTAACTAAAGTAATTAACTGACAGTTACTAAAAGCTAACTGAAACAAACTACTGACTAACTAAAAGCTAAGATGACCATTAATTTTACTATAATACTTTAATACCCTCCTGTTGTGACCTTTTCACACATCGCCCCATTGCAAATGGGGACCCTTCGTTTTTTTTTTGCTTTTGGGTTTTGCCTTGGCATCGCAACTGCTTATCGCCAGTCTTTTTGCAATGAGGAGTCTTAATTTTGAATACTGACTGACACTATCATATTTGATCGATTATACTTTATCTATTTTAGGTCTATTTTGGAAGCTATTTTGGAAAATTCTCATTTTAGAAAGTTTCTATTTAGAAGGGCCACGATTTTCGAAAACGCACTCAGAAGTTCGAAACGAGCAACGAAACTCTTAGAAAATCGATTCAAAGTTTTTTTTGAAATTTTGGTCAAAAATCTGGAAAATCATAAAAAAGTTCAAAAATCTGGAAAATCTGTTCAAAAATGGTGAGAAATTCTGGAAAATCACAGAGAAATCTGGTAAAAGCACTAAAAATGGTTGAAGATTTGATGAAATCCGCCAAGAAATCTGGAAATTCGTAAAAACTCTGAGCATTCATGGCGATCTGATCATGGTGAAGGTAGTTTATGACTGAACAATCATGGAGGAGACTAGAAATCTGCCTGAGTATGAAGTTTACCAGCGTGAAAATGGAGTTTACCAGTCAATGAAGCTTCAGCCAAGCAATGAATGGCAACAGATCTGAGCAATTCCGCTCTAAGTCAAGTATCAATGGCGTAAAAATCTGAGCAATGGCACAAAAATCTGAGCAATGGCCCACAATCTGCTTAAGTCCACCTATGTCCATATGGTAATTGGCAAAGGGATCAACAAAGTCCGCCCTTGGGAAAGAAGGAAAATGGCAACAGATTTAAGGAAGTCCGCCTGGTCAAGGATGCCAATGGCAAGCAAATGGAGTAAGTCCGCCCAGGGAAAGAGAAGAAAATGTCTAAAGAAATGAGGCAATGGCCAGACCATCAGTCAAGTTCGCCCAGCCATAAGCATTAAAATGTCAGGCCAACAGCCAAGTCCGCCTATGAAGTGGCTAGGAAAATGATTAAGTCCGCCCAGCAAAAGATGGCCAATGGCAATCAAAACCTGCAAGTCCGCCCTCCAAAGCATCCAATGGCAAAACTATCAAGGAAGTCCGCCTATGTCAATGGCAAGGAATATGAGGAAGTCCGCCCTCCAAATGAGGCAATGGCCAGAAAAACAGTGAAGTCCGCCCTTGAAAGAGATGCTTATGGCAACCAAATAGATGAAGTCCGCCCCAGCCAAGAAGTTAAATGGCAAAGAAAATGCTAAAGTCCGCCCAAGGTAAAAGAAAGAAATTTGGCTAAGGCATGGACAAAGACAAGTAAAGTGGCCAAAGACAAGTTAAAGTTCGCCCAAGGTAAAAGAGGAAAATGCCTAAGGAAAAGAGTGAATGGTCAGGTCAAAGCTGAAGTCCGCCCTTGTAATAGCCCAACACAAGATGAAGTTTGCCTTAAATGTTAGACAATGGCCAAGGAATCAACAAAGTCCGCCCTCAGCCAAAAGTCAAGTGGCCACAAAATAGATAAAGTCTGCCTTAGATAATTTCAAAGTGGCAACAAAATGTGCTAAGTCCGCCTAGCCAAAAGGAGAAATGGTTTAACAAAGATCAAAGTCTGCCTATGAAAAAGAAAGAAAAATGGCTAAGGCATAGCCAAAGAAAAGTGAATGGCAAAGAAAATGGCAAAGTCCGCCATGTGTTGGAGAGTATAAAAATTAAAATTCGCCTAAGTCCAAACCTTTGGAAAGCTAAAATATGCATGGCCCTTTGAATATTCGCCCAAGTGACCAAAGAAATTTTTGCCATGGCTAGGAAAATGTTGGAAAGATCAAGAAAATCTTCAAAATAAAATTGGATTTGGCTAGGAAAATTTGTGAAAGATCAAGCAAATGGCTAGGAAAATGCCGAACATGGCGAAAGAATTTTAGACAAGAGGCAATTTATGGCCAAGAAATGTTGGACGTGTCTAGAATAAAATTGGACATGGCAAGAAAATTGTCGAAAATCAAGAGAAGTTCATGGCCAAATAAAATCGGACGGCAAGAAAATATGGCCAACAAAAGAGGATAATGGCCAAATAATTTTGGACGAAGGAAGGTAATGGTAAAATAATTTTGGACGATGGCCAAATAAAATCGGACATGGCGAAAGAATTTTGGACAAGAGGCAATTTTTGGACAAAATAAAATTGGGCGTAGCTAGGGAAAAGTCGGACGTGGCTAGAGGAATGTTGGACGAAAAAATATTTGTGGCTAAATAAAACTGGACATGGCGAGATAAATTTTGGGAAACGGGCGAGAAAATATGGCCAAATAAATTGAACTGAAAGAGAATTAAAAGCTTGAAAATGAAATTTGTAAAAATCTTTCAAAGCTTATCTTGAAAAGTTATCTAAAATAAATTTGTTTTGTTTTACTGCAGGTGGATGACTACACAAGGCAAAGGAGGTCTGAACAAAGAAAGAACCAATTATTCAAGGAGGGCTGAACGAAAAGAAATCTTCGCTACATCACCTTTGTATGCTTGCCTCTCCTCCACGCGCTCAACATTGAATTGGCACTTGAAGGAATTCCAAAACAATTCAAGTCTAAACAGGTGCTCCAAGGCGAGGTGAGAAGAAGAAGCCAAAATAATCCAAGATCAAAGTGCGAAGGACAGAATCATTGACAGGGAAAAATATTCCAAGGCAAGAACATGGAAAAATAACAAAGCCATCAAGGAGGACCTCCAGCACGCTGAGGTGGCGCCCCGTCATCCTCCAACCAATCAAATTATTCCAAATCAACATGCAACAACTTTCTATTTTATCTGTTGGTTCGTATTTAGCAAGAAGGACAAGTGTCCTCGAATGCAATTGTCTCATTGGTCGAAGGGTAGCAAACCCTAATTAGGGTTTTATTTGTAATCTTGGCCGTTGATTCCAAATCAATCTTGGTCGTCAAATTGTAATTGGGGAGCCTATAAATTGAGCTCACCCCCTCATTTGTAAAGCATGGGAGCATGTTGCAAAACATGTTGAGATAAGCAACTGTTGTAAGATTGCCAAAGTAATAAGTAATGCATGCATTGTTCTGATGTGATTGCTTCTCTTGCCTTGGAGTTGTCATGGTTCTTATCCCTCATCATAGTTTAGATTTTATTTCATGTATGTTAGATGAATGCAAGATTTGATAAGTATTGATTTGTGGTGAAACTTTTGCTCATACTTTCTTTGAATGGATGATTTTCATTCAATGCGTAAAGTTAGCCTGAGCTTATTTTGTGGATGCTTAACTTCTGTCTGGATAAATATTGTTCGATTCGATGGTAGTTATTCATGACATGAAAATCACAAGCACATTCCCTTGAAGATTGCACCCCCTTTGTGTAGTTGTCGTTGAACGTGGCGAAGCAAAGCGTGGTTATTTGTTTCACCGAGTCAATACCGTCTCTTGGATTCTTAGGAGTAGATTAGTGCTTCTGAACCCTTCTCTCTTAGGAGTAGATTAGTGCTTCTGAACCCTTCTCCCTTTTCAGTTTGTTTGACCCATGACCCAAGCAATAGAGCTTCATTGTCTAGACCTTCATTGTGAATTGAATAAGCCTAGTAGAAGTCCCCTTGTGTTACCAGCATAATCACATCAAACCACAGAGCTCATCCGCATTCATCTTAAACATTGGAATTACCATATGATCTTACTCGCAATCTTAGCATACGAGGTAGTTTTTCAAGAGGGGATAGAGCGTCTTTGGACTCTTTATTCTAGAATGTTTGTTGTTTCATAAAACACGCATCAACACCTCCCTTAATGGTTATTCTACTAACTAAACTAAGTTTATCCATGATCTTTGGAAACATATCATTGGTGACTGATAACTAGAGAAGCATAACCGCCTTGCAATTACTGGTCCTTTCCCGCAGAACAATCAAATCAAGACACCAACACTCGAAAACTGTGAGCTTCCTTTGCTTCCGTATTATAACTTTTCCCATTGAAACTCTGGGTACTTTCCAACATGACATTGGTCAAAGACGCTGTAATGTATGACCCCTAATTTTTCTTTTTGTTTTCTGTTTGCTGTTTGAAAGTTTTTGAGAAGGTTTTTGCTTGATATTTCAAATGCCATTCACGATTTTAACATGCCAATTGAAAGATATCATATATGCAAGAAATACTCTAGAAAACTTGCTTGTAAATGGATACTTTCAGATTATTATTGCTCAGAAACTATATCAGAAAATTACAGTCATTAACCAAATATATTTTCAGACTCAGAAAGTTATATCAGACCTGGAAATAGATAAACAGAACAACAATGAAGGAACACCAGATTGCACCATTCTTCACCATGAATGAGACCTTCGGAAACTCTGTAATCTTCAGCGCCCTAAACCACTTCTCCACCCCCAACGATGGCTCAGACCAGAGACAGCTTTCACAGACATGCATTCAGAAAATAACCTTTGACTGGGCGCCAATCGTGACTAGGGCGATCTGCTATATAAAATCAGCAAGTGTCTGCTAAATATAAATGAATATATGTTTTGAGTTGCCTTAGAGTGGTGCATTCAATTATTCAATACCCAAAATGCCTTGCCCAATCATAACTGAGATATGATCAAAACACCAAGTTCAGGCCCAGATGAAAATATGCCCAGAAATCACTTAAACCACTTCTAAACACATTGGAAATCTCACCAAAATGAAACTATGCTATTACAAACCAAAACCCATTTGATCATACATCAAAAGTGCTAAAAAATCTTCATCTTGCTTGACTGAAACTGCGACAATGAAGCTCTGAATGTGATCCTTGGATGGAACCACGCCTCCACCAGCTAGGGAAGATATTGTACTACCGAAACCAACTCCTCAATGCCAAGGGTTTTTGTCCCCAACACCTGTTTTCAGACCTCTGGTGTAAAACCAATAGCATCTCCTTATGCAACCATTTCAACATAACCGAATGAAGCTTCAAACATAGCTTATAAAGCCTCAATAAGAAATTAGGTTTTTGAATAAAACTCCCTCCAAAATACTACACCCCCTTTTGCTATGACTTTCATTTTAAATTACATATGAAAACTTCTTTTTACACTTCCTAGGCATCCTGCTCACAAGGAAACTATTTGCACTTTTGTAGCTTTCTAAAACGATTTAAAGTTATCACGTAGGCACCAAGGTGCTTTTTAATGTCCCCTCCGACCTTCAACTTTAAATTATAAAATAACTTTATTTTTAATTGATTTTCAGCAGAGGAAAGTCAAATATTTAAATATTCCAACCTTAGCAACCAAGAGTTTCAAGTAAAATAATGCTGCTGAAGAGTAACCTGACCGAGTCCAGCTTTTAAAAATATAAGTACTAAAAATAGTAAAAACATCAAAGACACAAGTTGGAAAGATAACTGATGTGCCAAAGAGCTCACTGTAGATAGTAAGCATTGGATTGGTTCCTTGCTAAAAATAGAAAGTTCCTCAGAACTCAAAAAACCCAACATCAAGAATTGGAACTGTACCAAAACCGTTTAGTATACAAGAACTTTGGGATAGGCTAAATGTCATATGCGTCGCTCAGAGGCTAGGTGGAGACATTATAGACGCCATCCCTCTCGTTTTCTGAAAGCACCAATAACAAGGTATAAGTTTGTGATTAGCTGGCATGGAACCCAAGACAATCAGCTGGTACAACTCCCACAATTTTTAAAAAATCGGCAGTATAGAGGCTTAGAAAATCACAATTTTGTTTCAAAAAATTGCCAAAAACTCGGACTTCGCCCTAGGCGGTAGAAAAAACAAGATTTCAAAAAATCTCAAAAAGCTAAAAAAGTTTTAACTTTTTTTTTTTCAAAAACTTTTGATGACCAACAACTCTTTTTTTCAGAAATTTTTTTTCATTAAAACTCTTCAAAACTTGAGATCTACCCACAAAAACCCTAGGCACAGCATCAGGATTGTCAGAACAGGGTTGGAAAATCTTAGAAAAAATTGTCATGCCAATAAAAAACGGTATAGAAAACACGTTTGCAGTCAAGGTCGTGGGGTCAAACACCCACAAAATGAAGAAACACGTCCAAAAAAGCCCTTGAAGAGTTGACAATCAAGTTGTGGAGAGCAGAAAATGCGAATTCTAGAGAGGCGACCCGCATGTACAAACCAAAAAATGCCCTCGAACTTGCAGACAGAGATCATGAAAGAGGTTGTGGCAGGTAATCAAACACAAATCCAACGAAACAAAATGCCTAGAAATTGTGAACAAATCATGCTAGGGAAAACGCGTGAAGAAAAACCAAGAGTTTGTAAAAGTCGCAGGCCAAAACTTGCCACAAAATGCCTGTGGAATTTTGTCTAGACACAGACACGATCTGGCCCTAAAAGAAAAACCACACAATTTCCTTCAAAAAACTAGTGCGATTTCCATTTGAAATCCGCGATTTTTACAAAAAGTAGGTCATGATTTTTCACGAAAATGCCCAAGAAAAAACTGCCCGAAATCAGGAAAAAAACGGTGTGTTTTTTCATTGTAAAAAACCCTCAAAAATATTGTATAAAAATCTACAATTTTTACAGGTAAAAACCTTTTCAAATATTTGCTTGAAAAAATCCATGACTTCTAAGCAGGAAACATTCTCGATTTTTATTAAATCGGACAAAAACTTTTGATAAAATTATCAAAATTTTTCGACTAAAACCTTCAACATTCGATTTTTTTTTTTAAAATCAAACAAAAACATTTAAGAAATTAAAAAAATTCCTTAGGAAAGCACAAATTTTTATTTCTAAAAAATCACCAAAAAGATTGAGCCTAAGCTTTGATACCATGAAATGATAATGGATATTCGATATTCGTTATTTACAAAGGGGAGGAATACTCCTTAAATAATACAATACAGGACAATGTTTCTAAAAAGAAACAATCTATAACTAAAGTAATTAACTGAAAGTTACTAAAAGCAAACTGAAGCAAATTATTGACTAACTAAAAGCTAAGATGACCATTAAATATTACTGTAATATTTTAATATTTAAAACACCTCGTAGAAGAAAAATGAAGTATACTTAGTTTTTCATTCTTGTTGTTCGTTTAGGATAGGTGTTAATTTATGCTGGATAGGTGTTAATTTATGCTTTAGGTGTTTTGCATTTTTGATGCGGAGCACCATTACTTCTGTAGCAAGGCCTACTTGAGAATGAAGGAATCGATATCAGATTTGATTGAATTGAATTTTGATGAATGTAAAGCTGATTGTTCCAGAAGATATTTTGAGTAGTGTTGGTTACTATTTCTTGGTAGGCTTTGTGAGGTATTTTCCTGCATGGTTAATTTCCTTGCTGCAGGTTCTCCAAATCCTCTTTTAGAGGAACTTGAGGCAGAGCCTATGTTCACGAAGGATGTGATATCATCACGATCTCCCTTTTTGGTGAAGTAACTGTACTCTTGAATGGGACACTCAGGATGTTTTTGGATAGGATAGATATTAGAATAAATTTGATAAGTTTTGGTTTATTCCATGCATTTTATGTCGAGGGTGGGCTGCTTGGAGGTATTGGCTAGTAGATATTGGAAGCAATTGTGGGGGCGGACAGTTAGCTAACCTTCCAACCTGTGATGGCTCATCATCTCTGTTCTCCTGTATAGGTAATATGCACCTTTTGTAAGGGAGCTGTCATTTTCACTGCCCTAGATTTTAGGTCAATGGTGTGGTCATTTTTTGCCGTAGTTATTGACCCATCACTAAAACATGAATATGATTGTTTTGGATGCACGTGCATATTTAACATTTTCTAAACTCTCATATGCTGTTCTTCTGCACTGGAAGTTAACCTCTGTCTCAACCTTCTTATTACAAGGTGTGGGGGTTCTATGATGAATATTTATCAGCATTATCTTAAAATTTCCTTTAGTGAAAGAATTTGGAGTTACCCCTTTTATTTCCTTTAATATTATGATGCAGCTTTCATGTCTGTTTTTGCAACATTCTTCAACCCACATTTATATTATTTATGCACTTATTTGTTTATATAACATTTTTTACTGTTTCATAGACTAGTCTTATAAGGTTCTCTTATTGTTGTTACTATTTGAAGATCCTTTTTATATTGTATTCTAGCGATACGGCATTTCGCATTGGTGCTCCGTATTTATGTATCTTAATTGTTCCATTACAGATTGACGTGGAAAATCCATGTGTCATTATGACTCAAGATAAAAGCAGGGAGTTCCTGCACTCAGGAAATGATAAGGAAAAGTTTAAGGCGTGGCAAAAACTGTCATGATATTTATTATGTTCAAAATGGTTGCTTTTTTTAAAACTATATATATACTGGCAATTTTTGGTATTTAATTTGAGAAATATGGTCCTGACATATTGTTCCTTTAGATATCTTTCTATCCTATGTTTATTGCTTGGAATCTTGCTTGGCAATGTATTTCTGATGCTTAACAAAATTTTCTTGTTATATTTTGTCTGAAAATGGTTTAAAATGCTCTTTTTACAGTTTTTCTTCAAGGCTATGCTATTACAGCAAGCTATGCTATTACAGCAAGTGCATGATCTATTGAAAAATAATAGGAATCAGCTTGACGCTTCAAGTGCCATGATTGATGAATTGGAAGCTTCAATTAGACCCTCTGTCAAAAAATTGGAAGAGTTGGAGGGAAAGATAAAGAGCATGGAATATGTTGAAAAAATGTCACAACAAGTTCAGCCGTTGAAGAAGAAATTGGCATGGTCTTGGGTGTATTAAATAGATAAGCAAATTCAACAGCAGACTGTTAGGCTTGAAAAGCTTAAAAGTCGCATACCGCAAGTGCAAGAGAGAATTGACAAGAAGCAGGTACTTTTTCCCATTTGGCAACACAGATACTTTGCTTAGATAGTAATGGAATGATTGTTTATTCCTTAATGCTTGTTGTATCTATTTTCTTTTAAGTGCTGAAATGCTGCAAAATTTGTTGAACGGTAGCTTTGCTTCAGTTTATTCTTTTCCATATTATTTCCTTTGACTTGATGCTATTGAGACTCAAGCTCATAAAATATAGCTTCATAACATTTACGAATCTTCCACTTGGTTTATAAAGCAGCATTAGTAAATTTGAAATCTTCAAAATTTGTGAGTTTTTCTATATGCTAAAGTGAGAACTCAGTACCAGTCTACTGGGAGTTGGGATTATGAGTAAATACTTTGTTTTCAGCATGTCATAATGAGAATAAGTACTTATAGTTCTTCTAAACTGTTAAATGATAACATTCTTTGCTAATCTGTTTTCATTTGTGTGTGATAGACTCATTACCTGTTTTGATGCTTTTAATTGAACCATGTAGCTTTGCCAGTGTTATGATCTGTGATTCACAGAATTTGTTAGCCTAATAGAGAAAGATAGGCAACCGCAATACTATTGGCAGTTACATCAAGGAGATGCAGTGATGTAACAGGTGAAGCGAAAATGTGAAGTGTCTTGATAATAGATTTGATAGTGAAAACATCCTGTGAACTAGGATAAATCAACATAAATTACTTGAAGGTATCTTTCATTTACGTGCAGTATAATAGGTCATTATTACTCCAATATTTGAACCCTGTTAAAAATTGAATGTCTTAAAATATTCAGTTGTAATGTAGCTCAAGAAACAACCTACAAGGATTAGCACAGGATATTACAGACATCAAACTTGCTTGTTAGCAGGCTTATTGATCTGAAACTCTAACAAACTCCCCATGTATGGATAGCATAATCATTTGACAGTTTTGTGTAGCAATGACTATGCCCATGAATCATGAATAGTGACAGCAGTGTTTGCTGTTATCAAAGACAACAGTCGTAGTCACTCATCACAATAATGACAGTCGTATTCCCTATTCAGAAGGTTTTCAAACCCAATTTTACCAGATGTCTTCACAACCGTAGATAACCATGTAAATCGTGACATTAATAATTGCGGTTGTCCCTTGGCAATAGATCTAATCATCTAACCACTACTCAGTAATGGCAGCTGGAAATCCTAACAACTACTTACACTGTTCAAGGTGTATAACCTGTTTATAAAAGTTCTAGAGTATAATAACCAAAAACTTGCAGGTCTGGTGCTTATATAGAAAAAAAAAACTAATTTACTGTGATATTATCTGTGACATATCACCAATAATTTTTATTTGTGAAAATTTTGGTCAATTATATTTTGATAAAGTTCCGATATTTTCAAGAAAATGTCGGGGAACCTTGCCAAGAAAAGATATTGGAATATATCGCGATATTTCAAAGATATCTACTTCTATGATTTGAAGAATATCATTATTTAATCATACCTGCTCAGTTTGATTTTATTTTTTGATAGAAGGTTTAACACTAATTTGAGCTTATATATCAGTTGAAATGCTACTATTATCAGATACAGTTTTGTGATGAACTGATTCTAATTTAATTTGTCACTGACACTCAAGGATAATGTCATCCTCATAAGGGCCCTTGAAACATTTGAATGTCTTTAAATTTAGAGCATACCAAAAATTGAAATCCACAAATTCCAACCTTAACAGTTTTTTCTGGAGAGGGCTATATTGGTGGCAGTATATCAGATTTTTAGTTAAAGTGTAGAGATTAGGAAGGAAGAATAAATGAAAGAAAGGAAGCAAGCTACATTAATGTCGACAGATACCAAAAGTAGATCATTGGAATTTAAAAGCTGTATTCATTTTCTATATATAAATACTATCTGAGAAATGGGACCCGAATGAGAGTTGAGAAAATTATTCTTTACTTTCACTAAGTCTTACTAGAGATTATTTTACTGCAGATGAAAATGCAAGATATGGAGGTGGCTCGACAGGAAAAGAAAGCTACTATTGCTTCGATGATGGAGAAAACAGAACAATTAAGGAAATCTCAAGATGAGCTTCAGCAAAATCTTTCACAGGTATTTTGTTATCACCTCCAAGAATATCTATTCAAGAATGCATTTTTACACACACTTGCTTTTTTGTAATTTGGTTTTAATGTACCACCCAACCTATTGCCAAGCATTCTAATTGATTCATTTAACGTGTTGCTTGTATCTGCAGATCTAGGCAAAGATGATTGAATAAATACATGTTTTCACTTATCAGTCCAATCTGTGATTCGCATTTAATCTCTTATGAACTTGGAATATCTCTCATCTTTAGTAAGATTTCATTTGGTTTCTCCATAAAAGATTATCTCTCTTTTGATTGGCTTTTTATTGATGGATTTTTCTTTATAGCTCCCAATGGACAATTCATGTTTAATTCATGTTTTTGATTGAACTTAAAAGTGATTAGAAGAGGCTGAGAAAGCTGCTAGTAAAGAGAATAAAGCTGATGTACAATAACCCAAGGGATTGGTAATAGATGAGCTAAGTGATTCACATTGAATGGGAATTCATTTGACAACAGAGCTTAATGTGTTAGTGGTAGAAGTGATTAATTACAACGACGGTAGCAAAAATATATCTTTAGAGTTTTATTGAAATCAATCATGAATAAAACAAAATACAAATATTATAATATACGTAAACAAGACGACATCAGAACAAAAGGCATTATGTTATTGAGAAGAGATGCAAATTATTTTTCTCATGCTATTACAAAAAAGTAACAATCTTTTGTAAGAGATTTGAATCTACTACCATTGTCTGTTCTCTGCTATGCTCTTCATGTTACAAAAGGTATTTAATTTCTAAGAAGAGATGTGAAACTATAGCATACTGTACTTGTCTCTATCCCCAATCTGTATTTAAATAACAAATATTTTATTGTTATTTAAAAAAAATAAAAAATCTAAAAATAGAAGATAAGTGAGACGATTTGAAATTTGAAATTGAAAAGTGTATATCTAAGAAATTGAGAAGATTTATCATAACATAAAATTCATAAAAGCACAAGATTTTGGTTCTCCAAAATTTTTGGTATTAACTACAATATTGTATTTTCTGATTTCATGGTCCTCCTGATATTTTTTGGGGGTCAAGCTTTGTTAAAGGAGATGCTAAACTAAAATTATTCTGTTTCTCCAAATTTTTTGTTATTAACTACAATTTTGTATTTTATGGTTTCGCGGTTTTTTTGGGGGTCATGTCTGGCTAAAGTAGATACTAAACAAAAAATTTGGTCCATATAACTTAGACTATAACCCAAGCTCTTCGCTGCATTAAATGTTTTTGAATTCTGATCAACACTGAAAGAGGTACATGCTGAGGAGGCAACACACTCATTTTTCGGTATCTTATCAAGAGATTGCTCTGAACTTGCTTCTTAACTTAAAAAGAGTTATTCTAGTTATTATGCTTATCTTAGAGCTTGACAGTAGGTAATGGATAAGATTTGGGTTTTCTTTGCTGATGTGTTTTAAGTGTCGTCTGATGCATTTGATGACTTGTTAATTGTTGGCTTGAATTTTCCATCCATTAGTTTGATCTGTCACCTGACATGCTTGAGGAAAACTATTTGCCTCTGGCCGTGCTCATTTTGTGTATTGCTTCTAGTATCATCATGAGGTCCATGCCAAATCTTATCATTTCATAGGTTGTTAGGTTATATATATATATATATTTCATTGTGTGCATCTATTTCTAAGCTTTATTTATTAAACTTCTTGGATACATGGGAATGCCCTAGCCATGTACTCTGTATGTTTTGTGGCAATATCTTGAGAAGTCCTTTGAGTGCTAAACAACATCTAGATGATACATGGCTAGGGCATTCCCATGTATCCATATATATGCCTCCTATACCATTGTGTGCGTCTATTTCTAAGCTTTATTTATTAAACTTCTTGGATACATGGGAATGCTTATGCCTTAGCCATGCATCATTTGGATGTTGTTTGATACTTAAAGGACTTCTCAAGATATTCTAAGCTTTTGATTTACTGGTGTGTATTTGAATGGAAACAATTAACTTAGATACTTTATTCTAGTAGTGGCTATTTGGTTTTTCTCTTTTTCCTTTTCTAAATTAAGACCCCTTCATGGATTGTTTTCAGGCAACCAGAGCTAGAGTTGAGCTTGAGGAGGAATTAGATAGGAGGAAAGCTGTTATTCAATGGATGCATGATCGTGTTCGCTTTCTGCAACAACAAATATTTGATATTCAGGTGCGATATGTTGGGGCCACCGAGGTGTGATTGTTTTTGGTATTTTTTTCTTTGGACATTGATAATCAGATGCAAAGCAACTTTTTAATGTGATGAATCTTAGTTTGCATGGTATTAGGATTTAGATCTTCACAAACTCTCATTCTTGATATCATTCTGCATTGTGTAGCTCCTGCATGATGATTATACTATTTTCGTAAATTATTGTATGGTGTTAGCTTCAATTACTTTTCCTTTAGTTTGCATGATATTAAGATTTGTATGATTACAACTCTCTATCCTTAAAAGCATTTTGCACGGAGTAGTTGTTGCGTGGTGATAATAATATTTATTTAAACCATTGTATAATGCTCACCTCCAATTATTTGTCCATTATTTTACAAAATGGTAGAATTTTTGCCATCTTTGTTAGCATCTGGATGTTTAATACCTATGGGGCCTGCTTTGCAACTGTTCTCATTCTACTCTCAATGTTGTATTTACTGTGTGGTTAATGATTGTAGGCAGAAAAAACTGAAAGGGAAAAGAGGTTCAAAAAGGTCCAAGAAGAAGTGGATGAAGCAAATCTAAAGATTGAAAGGTTGATTTTACTCGATCTTCATTAATCTATTGGTTATATGATAGAAATAGAAAGGACAGTATAAAATTGCAGTCTTGTTTTTATGTAGTTCAACCTTATAGTATCCTCATTGGCTTTTCAGGCTACGCAATGAGGAACATTTGTTGGATGAAAGAGCAACATCAACGATGCAAAAAGTCAAGACTATTGCTTCAGAGGTAGACATGGCCCTGTCTTTCATACTTGGCATGTCAGTTACATTTTTACCTTTTAATGATGCATGGTGTTTAAAATTGTGGGAATAAAGGAAGTGTACTAAAAGGCTGTATGCATTATATTGGAGGGCGTTATGCTATGATCCATTGAATAAGTCGCAAAATGAGCCAACCAATCAATTGGGTATCTGCCAAACGACCCTCTGATGAAGCCCCATTAGCCTACGAGGACCAGGAATAGGCTAATTCCTCCAAACACCAATGCTCATGAAAAAGGGGACATTACAGAACAAGGCAGTGATTAAGTGTATATGAACCCGAGGTACTACAATTCTTCCACTCTTTTCTTGATGAGTCTTTTTTCAACCATTCTCTCTCCTCTTGGTGCAGTCCAACCTTCTTTTGGTACAAATTGGCTTCCAGTTTTTCCCCAATCTTGTTCTTTCATGATTTCGCTTTCGCTTATTCTCCAATCTTCTGTTGTTGTGTATCCTAGCATATTGATCCTAGTTGGTGCTTCCTTTCTCTCTTGATACTGTTTTAATTTTGATTCCTTAATGGAGTCTGGTATCAGAGTTGCGTGTAAATTCTCCAATTTGATTGCCCCATTCTCACCAACTTCCCTGATTTTAAAGGGTCCAAGCTACTTGACTTTGAACTTTACTGGCTTAATCTTGTTAAGCCTGTTATACTTTAAAATTAACTGGCCTGGTCAAAATCTCATTCGACGAAGGTGCTTGTCGTTCTTGTACTTCCTTCTCTTTTGCATTGCCTTCGTCATCCATTGTGCCAATATTCTTTGTTTGTTGAGTTAGAATAACCGTTCCTTCAGATTCTCTGTGTCACCTAGTCTATTCTCGATGACTGTTCTCAAGCTTGGCACCATGTATTTGGTTGGCACTATTGCCTATTGACTGTACATCAGCTAGAACGGTGTGTGCGTGGTCGTTACCTTATATGTCGTATGATAGGCCCATAGTACGACATGTAACCTTTATTCCCAGTCAACTTAGTGCTGCACAACTTGTGGATGAGAGAGACAAGTACCTTGTTTGTGGATTTTGCTTGACTGTCCGCTCTCTGGTAGTACAAACTTGACAAGTTGTCGAAGATCCGGAACTTCAACGTCATCAGTTAAATGACATGGTTGACAAAGTGTCCAACTTTATTGCTGGTGATCTGTATTGGGATTTCGTACCTTGTGACTATATGTTCATAGATGAATCTTGCCATACTAAGTGCAATGTTATCTGGCAATGCTTGAGTCTTTGTCCATTTTGTTAAGTACTCGGTAGTGACAACTATGTACTTACACCAATGTTATTGGATCACTTTTTGTGGCCCAATGAAGTCCAATCCCCATTTTTCGAATAATTCTTTTGGTTAAGATGGGAAAAATGGCATATAATCCCTTTGGTGAGGTTTGTCGATCTTTGGATGTATCACATCCTATCACCTACTCTTAGGCACCTGTGTGTACGGTCGGCCACCACAATCCTGCCAGAAGGACTTTCTGAGCTGTGGCATTTGGTCCCATATGCCTTCCAACCAGACCTTCATGTGCTTCTTTTAGTACCCTTGGAATTTCTTCCTAGATGACAAACCATTGATGAGTTGAAATGTTTTTCTCTTCAGTGCTAACTTCCATCTCTATCCTGGTGGTATCTCCTTTGGAAAGGTGGATGTAGACAGTGAAGAGCACATAGGAAATACTGAGAGGGGTGGGGGGTTAATTAGTATTTCAACTTTTTAAAACTTAAAACCATACGAAACTGAATTCATAACAGCAAGAGCAATAAAGAACATGTTGAATACCAGTTTTTTCACGTGGAAAACCCTTTTGGGTAAAACTCACGACAGATCAATAACTTTCATTAACCAAATGGGCACCAACCTAGATTACATAAGTGAGCAATAACTCACTGAGACCACCAACTCTCTCGAAGCAACAACTTTGATGTGAGCACCAACCCAAAGAAGATATACACAATGCTCAAACTTAGATTCTCGAAATTGAAAACCGTCCCTTTATATAAAGTGATACAATCAAGCTTGCAAATACACTGCCAAATCATATAATCGTTTCAAACAAAGGATATTTAGTACTTCAAATCAGAGCAATGTATAATCGTGTAGCTCAAAAGACCATCTCTCTCACATACCCCTGCAATGCTATACTTAGATGATTTTTAAAAATTAGTACCAATCGCTTGATTGAACATACAAGTGGCATATATCTGAGTGAACATCGTGATGATACAAAGTCGACTTAGAGATTAGAATGAAAACAACTCATTCAGTAGGCCACAACACACATATCTGAAGGCGCCAACACTAAGACTCAACATAACCTTCTGTATATGCACTTCCATCCAAGCACAACTTGACCAATACAAAAGATTACATTTAGTCAACCATAAAAAACTTTCTTAGCACATAGACTCGTCAAAGGAAATCACCTAACTTTGCACAACCATTGTTAACCGAAAATATCATGAAGTCAAATGTCTTACAAATTCAGCCCTCACACTTTTTCCACGAACACACAAGTAATCGCACTGCTCAAAAAATTATGAACTCCATATTCGATAACTGAAAGTTGTCCAAGTCGGCTCCACTCTCACAAGCACGACCCTTTTTGGATTCCAGGAACTTAGCGATTCATACACGTCTTTTCTCAAGTCAATATATCCATTAACTTCATGGCATTTGATTCTGACGAAAAAGACCCGTAGATAATGTAAAAGCAACGACAAAACTTATTACGTCTCCCACACCACTTCTCTCTTCAAAAGAAAAATTCACTTCAGCAGCTTCACCATTATAATTTCGTTTTCTTTCCATAATGTCTTTAACACCAAAAATTCAATCACACTACTTTGATGCCTTGTTGAGATGAAGATAAAAAACCGAAACATAGGCCGCTACAATTAGCTGCCCGACTAAAAACTTCAATAAAACATAATGTCACAATCACATGATAGGCTATTCATGCTACCAGTAACATAAAAGAAGGATATAAAAAATAATGCAACATCCTCATAAATCGCCCAAAAAAAGTTTAAATAAAGTCAACGTTGGCAAAGGAAGCAAAATTAATAACATGAAGATTTGAAAAAACGCCACACAAATAGGATATCTTTAGCCGCCCACAACCATAGTATGTAGAGGATTTAATACCATAAGCTGCTGTTGAGATGATAATAAAAGGCAAAATAAATAAATTCGATCCAAATAAATCTGCCTTAAATATATTTACTAGGAGTTGAAATCGATGCCATAAAGAGAAGTCACTCATATTAAAGACGTGAGAAGAATAAAAATCATTCACCAAAAAACTTTGGAGTCGACACACCAAAAAAGCTCTTGAGCCGCCTCAAGGAAATGGATTCTTTAGCCGCCATATTAAATACAAAGGCATTTCAAGAAAGCACCAAGTCAAAACAAATAACTCGACTTGGAATATTTGAACCTAACATTCATGATGATATGTCATGAAAAACTTTTTACTCCTTGACATTCCACTTGGCACAAATAGTTGACAAACAAATCTGATATGGTTGACTTAGTATGCAAGCAAGATGCTGAGTTAGACAAGCAAATAGCTGAAATAGATAAGGAAGTAGGTGAAGTAGACATGCAACCAACTCAAAGCATACAAGCAAAGCTCAACCAACATGACATCAATGACAAAATACTCAACAAATAGGTACTCTCCAATGTTCTTTTACCATAGTGATAGTGTTGCGATTTGAAACAAGTGCGCATCATGGAAGTCTGTTTTGTTCACTCCCTCGAGTGGTTCACCAAACTAGATTCTCGATAATTGGTTGGCGATGACATGACTCTTCCTTAGTTGTATGATTATGGTGAATGTGAATTCTTGCAACAACAGAAGCCATCGGCTTGCTCCTCCTTGAATGATCGGTTTGTTTACCAAGTACATGAGAGATTGATGGTCAATGTAGAACGTGAAGGGTGTTGCCAACAAATAATGCATAAATTTTTGCATTGCGTACACCATCTTGAGAGCTTCCCTCTCAGTTGAACTATAATTCTTTTCTGCCTTCGACAACAGTTGACTTGCAAAAAAAATAAAGTAAAATCCAACCCGTGCACTCCTCTTTGTGCAAATGTTGCTTCGATCAGATAATTTGAGGTGTTGGTATGAACATGGAATTATTTGCTCCAATTTGGGTATACTAGTATCATTGAATTGATTAATTGTACTTTCAATTTATTGAATGCTTTTTCTTGAACTTTTGTCCACACAAATGGTTCTCTTTTTTGTGAGTATGTCCAATGGATAGGAGATCTAGGCACAATTCTTGATAAACCTTCTGTGGTACCGGACATGTCCAAGAAATGATTTTACACTCGTGATGTTTTATAGAGCTTCCATCTATATGATTACCCTTATCTTGTCAGGGTCTGTCTTGAGTCTGGTTTTATAGACAATGTGACCCAACAATTTTCCCTGTCATAGCATGAACTGACGTTGGCCTTCCCTACACCTCTCCAAACACTCTCCCAATGCCTTCAGGTGCTTCTCCTTATCACTGTAGATTGACCAGTCATCTAGGAATACCTTGAAATTTCAAACAAACATCTTATCAAAGATATGTAGGATGATTCTTTGGAAAGTCGTTGGAGTGTTACATAAGTCGAATGACATCTGATTGTATGCATATACCCCATCTTCCACTATGAATGTTGTCTTCAGAGTGTCTTCCTTTGCAATACTTATTTGATTGTAGCGAGAGGACTCATCCATGAACAAGTACATCTCATGTCCAGTTCCTTCCTCAAGGATTGTGTCGGTGAAGGGGATTGGGAAGGGGTCCTTGATCATCTGTGCATTCAAACTTCGAAAGTCCACATATTTGAATCTATTCAGATTCCTTCTTTAGTGATATGATTGTTGGTGACACCTAGTTGCTGACTTCTACTTTGAAGATGATATCTGCTTCTAGTATTTTGTCAATCTTGTCTTGTACCTTGGTGATGTAATTCTTATTCATTCTATTGGGTCTCTTCCATACCAGTTGAGCTCCCGATATGAGAGGGATCTTGTGTATGCACAATTCTAGCGGTATTCCCTTGAGGTCTTTATATGTCCATGTGAATGTGTCTTTGTACTCCATGAATATCTTGAACACTGCTGCCTTCAATACGGGGTCCCAAACATCTTCGACCAAGATTGTCTTTGGTTTGTCTTCATCCCCTAAGTTCACCTTTTCATCCTTGGTTCCTTGTACTTGATTACTTTGTCTTGTTTGAACTTGTGGGCTGGTGTATTGTCCAGTTTTGCTACTCCCTCCTTGTATTCTTCGTTCTCGACCGAAATTATCTAGTTGATTGTGCCCTTGTCTTCTTCTTCCTTTATCTCACCAATCTATAACATTTTGCACTCTGGGTGGAACACTTCATAGTCTTCCATTTGCTAATGAAACAGGCTGTTGGGAGAACTTGTGTTGTCCTTTGAGCAACTCTCGAGGTCAAGTACCCCTTTGTCATTGGGTTCCATAAACTTTCTTCCTTTGTCTGCATTTGATTCTCCTCCGTCGGACTTAGACTCAAAGGATGCCAACTCTTCGCTCACAACCTGATTCTTTAGGTAAATGATGTACTTCCTCCTGCCGCTCTAGATGAAGAGTGTGTTCCGTTTCTAATTGTGATCAAACTTGGTGGCGATCAACCACCCTCTCTTGAGTAATGCATCATACACTCTCTTTTGTAGTGGGATTGTTAAATTTAGTGATCATATTAAGTGCACAAAAAATTAATTCAAAATCAGACACAATAACACAACAGATACCCTAGGAAAACCCTCCTCTTGAGGGAGAAAAACCCAACAACAATATATCACTTTTATATTGAAATATAAAACCAAGAGTCTCCTTTACAAAGGCCGATATGAAGGCCAACAAGAGACACTACAAACTGATATAGATGCACAACAATGAGACTCAACCTTATACAAATCTTCAATCTACTCCTTTACAGAATTCACACTTAGAATATGACGACTTATGATGAATGTGCACAATGAATATGATAATTGAATGAGAGCAAGGAATGGTACTATATACATAATGAATGGAGAGAGACACAACCCTTCAATATCATTAAGTTGGCTTCCAACAAGAGATACAACTTTACAAATAATAAGTTGTCCTTCATAGATAATCACGCCAAGAGATAAAACGTCAGCGTCATCACAAGTAACTAATAAAAGACGTGTCTCTTCATTGCTTCATGTCGACTCATAAGAAAGAGTATATAATTCAAATAACCGATGAGGCTCCATTTGAATTATTGCCATACGTTGGTCTGGAAGATACAACTTGATGCTACAAGAACATCAACACTCCCTCTCAGCTAGGGATATTACTTCCAGCTACATAAGACATATCACCTCAACGTGATGTCCACCACATTGGCTACAACCAAATGTGAAAAGAAGAATATCATCTCATCGTGATATTTGATATCACCTCAACATGATATCAACCATAATGGCTACAACCATACTATGGTGTGTACAAGTGTTCATCACTTGCGTGATGTTGTCACCTCAACATGACTTTCACAAGTACAAGATGTGTCATGGAGTCACACACATGACATCCACCATGATTCCCTCAGAGGGTGGAAACAAGGGCTTTCACCTCAAATTCCTCCATCTCAGAGGAAAATGCATTAACAAGGGATTTCACCTCGAACTTCTCTCATAGAGAAGAACTCATTAAACTGGCTCACTGATACTGAGACTCTTTCTCAGTCAAGGCTGGATTCTCCACCATACCAAGCTTATCTCGAAAGTACACAAACTTTATCCTGGAGAGAGGCTTTTTGAGAATGTTTGCCGTCTGCTCATTAGTGTTGATATACCTCAATTGTATAGCCTTCCGCAGTACCATATCTCTAATATAGTGGTACTTGATCTCAACATGTTTGGTTTTGTCATGGAACACATGATTGACAGAAAGCTTCACACAACTCTGATTATCACAATGAATGATAGTAGGCTCCATTGATTGTCCAAACAATCCTGCAAGGAGCTTACGAAGCCATACTGCTTCCCAAGTTGCCATACAAGCTGCAATATACTCTTCCTCTGCTGTACTCAATGCCATAGATGACTGCTTCCTGCTGCACTAGGATATCATAGCAGAACCCAAATTGAAGCAACAACCAGAGGTGCTCTTCCGATCTGTGACACATCCTGCCCAATCAGAATCAGTATAACCATGTAACTCCAAGTCTGCATCTGAAGAATACCTCAACCCATATCCAACTGTGCCGCACAAGTATCTCAGGATATGTTTAGCTACAAGAAGATGTATTTGTCTCGGATTACACATAAATTGACTCAATGCATTCACATCATAATAGATGTCAGGTCTAGTGTTACTAGATACATCAAGGACCCAATCAACTGTCTATACAATGTAGGATCCACCAAGTCTAAACTAGCTGCAACCTCCTTCAATTTATGTAGGTTGGTCTCCATGGGTGTAGACATGGATTTGCAATCCATCATACCAAACCTCTTAAGTACGTCAATGGTGTACTTCCCTTGACTCAGAATCATCTCATCTAGTTTCTGCCAGACTTCTAAGCCAAGGAAGTAATGCATGAGCCCAAGGTCCTTCATCTCAAATTCAGAAGCCAACTCCTTCTTACACTTGAGAATCACTTCTCCAGTAACGATCAAATCACCAACATATAAAACCAAAATCAATGCTTCACCATCAATTACCTTAAAGTATAGATTAGAGTCAACATCATTGTTCAAGAAGCCCAAACTTGACAGGTAATGATCAATCCTTTCGTACCATGCATGAGGAGCCTGCTTAAGACCATACAAGGCCTTCTTTAGATTGCAAACATGAGACTCCTTCCCATGTTCGATGAACCCATCAGGTTGCTCAATGTAAACTTCTTCCTCTATCACACCATTTAGAAAAGCTGTCTTCACATCCACTTGATGAATCTTCCATCCTCTAGATGCAACAATGGCGATGATGGTCCTGACAGAAGTGTAGCGAGCAACAGGAGCAAATGTTTCTTCATAATCAACTCCCTCTTTCTGTGAAAAACCACGAGCCACAAATTTTTCCTTGTACTTTTCTATGCTCCCATCAGCTGCATGCTTAATCTTGAAGAGCCATTTCGAAGATACCGTAGATTTTCCTTTAGGTCTAGGAATAATGTCCCAAACATCATTCTTGAGAATTGATTGGTACTCCTCTGTCATAGCATCTTTCCAAACTTTTTGACTGGAAGCTTCCTCCACACTATAAGGCTCAGACTCAATAATCTGACTCATCAATGCAACATAATTAGAGAACTTATGTGGCCTTTTACTTTCTCTGAATGTACCTCTAGGAGCTGCAAATCTCTCAGCCTCTTGCAGAGTTTGTCTAGCCCTAAGATGTCTCTTTCTTCTAAGCACAATATTGGTAGGCCCATCAGTAGGTTCCAAGGGCTCAACTGGATCAACATCTTCCTTTGGTTCAGAAGTATCCCTTTGAATTTCAGGAGTATGGTCAACTTCCATATCCTGAGGAGACTCTTGATTATCGATCTCCATATGAATGCCCTTGGATCTCTTGAATGCAACATCTTCCTTGAATGTGACATCCCTACTGATCTCGATCAACTTCTGTCTAGGAATGTATATTCTGTAGGCTTTTGAAGTCTCACTGTAGCCCACAAAGATTCCCTTCTTGCTAGAAGGCTCCAACTTAGTTCTCTTCTCTTTTGGAACATGAACATAGACTGGACATCCAAAGATCCTCAAATGACTAACCTCGGG
Source organism: Sequoia sempervirens (assembly GCA_007258455.2). Lineage (NCBI taxonomy): Eukaryota > Viridiplantae > Streptophyta > Pinopsida > Cupressales > Cupressaceae > Sequoia > Sequoia sempervirens. The sequence continues at coordinate 34,647 of VDFB02362978.1, read as the reverse complement.
CTTCTTCCCTGTAAAGGCTTCTTGCGGAGTCATATTCTCCAAGATCTTGTGAGGACTTCTATTATGAACATATACTGCAGTCCTAGAAGCTTCAACCCATAAGAAAGTTTGTAGATCGTGGTCATGAATCATGGCTTTTGTTGCTTCCACGATTGTCCTGTTCTTTCTTTCTACAACACCATTCTGTTGAGGATTATAGGGGACACAAAACTCCCTTTTAATCCCTGCATCAATACAAAAATCCCTAAAGCTACCAGAGGTGTATTCTCCACCATTATCTGATCTGAGGACCTTGATTCTTTTACCTGAAAGATTCTCTACCAAGGCTTTGAACTCCTTAAACCTTCCTAACACTTCCTCAGATTCTTTAGTTTTCAAAAAATAAATCCAAGTCTTTCTAGAGTGATCATTAGTGAAAAGAACATAATACAAGAAACCACTCGAAGAAGGAGCAAACATAGGTCCATATAAATCAGAATGAATAAGGTCTAAAATAGACTTAGATCTATTTTCTCTACTATGGAAAGGGGCTTTTGAATTCTTACCCATAGCACATCCCTTGCAAGTTCCTTCATGCTCTTGGTTGAACTTGGGAAGTCCCATGACCATCTTCTCCATGATAGGTAGTGCTCGGAAGTGGAGGTGCGCCAATCTTCAATGCCATAGATCACATAGGTTTGAAGAATCATGAACTAGTGCTTGTAGAGGACGCATACATAGCCTATAGAGGCTTTCATGTCTAACACCAATTACTTGAGCTTCCTTGAAATTGGAATTCCCCATCGACACTAGAACTTTTCCTTTAGAGAAGGCAACTTGATATGCTTCATCTTCTAGGGCTGAAATAGAAATAAGATTGCGCTTGATTCCTGGGCTAGATAAAACATCTCTCAACTGAAGTGTAATGCTAGAATCCAAATGAAGAGTAGAGGTCCCAATTCCTTTTACGGAATAGCCAACATCATCTCCAATAATAACTTGTTCGGAAAACTCTTTCTCCACCAAACTTGATAAGTGCTCCTTGAATCCCGTGATGTGCCAAGAAGCACCACTGTCGATCAACCAAGTGTTGGTGTCAGTAGGTACATTGCTTGATAGAGCTGAATAAAACAAGTATTTGCACGAATCCTTCTGCGAAGAGGCATCATCAACATCTGCAACGGTGGCTTGTTGCTTAGGTCTAGTTGGACAATGCTTAGGAAAGTGGCCAAACTTATCACACCAAAAGCATTGAATCTTGTACATGTCTCTCTTCTTCTTGGAGGCAGGTGCATCATCATTTCCCTTACCTCGATTCCTTTTGAAGAATCCTTTCCTTCCATCTTTTCCTTTTTTCTTTGAAGCATAGGAGGCGAGAACATGAATGTCTTCATTCTTTTAACTTTGACCAACGCCTCTTGCCACCAACCTTGATTCTTCTTGAATGCAATCAGACCTTAGACGATCAAACTTAGGCAATTTTGATCTTGCACTGATTCCCTAAATGTAGGATTCCCAAGACAAAGGTAGACCATTGAGAGCAAGCATAGTCAAGTCTTTGTCATCAACCATATGCCCAATTGTTGAGAGTTGATCTCTCAAATTTGAAATCCTCATGAAATATGCAATCACAGATTCTCCCTTCGCCATCTTCACATGGTGTAGTTGTTGCTTCAGTGCAAGTGCCCGACTGGTATTGTTGATTTCGTACATTTCTTCCAATGTCTTGAACATGTCACTTGCCGTCTTCAATTTAGATACAATAGGAACGATATGATCCTTGACAGAATCAACCAATATTTTCATTGCCTTGATATCTTTCTTCACCCACTGCAATTTCTTTTCTTCCTCATCAGGTTCAGGAACACTGGACTCCACAAACTCACCCAAGTCATTTTCAGGCAAGGTAAGCATGATCCTAAATCTCCATGATGTGAAGTTTGATGCTCCCTCGAGTCTATCCTCAATCTTCAAACCGTTCACCATCTTGACTAATGTAGAAAATGGACAAAGAAATATGAAGAAGAGAATAGAGTATCGCTGTTTAGGAACAAATCTAGTGATCAAATTAAGTGCACAAAAAATTAATTCAAAATCAAACACAATAACACAACAGATACCCTGGAAAACCCTCCTCTTGAGGGAGAAAAACCTAGCAACAATATATCACTTTTATATTGAAATATAAAACCAAGAGTCTCCTTTACAAAGGCCGATACGAAGGCCAACAAGAGACACTACAAACTGATATAGATGCACAATAATGAGACTCAGCCTTATAAAAATCTTCAATTTGCTCCTTTACAAAATTCGCTTTAAGAATATGACAACTTATGATGAATGTGTACAATGAATATGATAATTGAATGAGAGCAAGCAATGGTAATATATACATAATGAATGGAGAGAGACGCAACCCTTCAATATCATTAAGTCGGCCTCCAACAAGAGTTACGACTTTACAAATAATAAGTCATCCTTCATAGATAATCGCGCTAAGAGATAAAAGGTCGGCCTCATCACAAGTAACTAATAAAAGACATGTCTCTTCATTGCTTCATGTCGGCTCATAAGAAAGAGTGTATATAATTCAAATAGCCGATGAGGCTCCATTTGAATTATCGCCATACATTGGTCTGGAAGATCCAAGCTGACACTGCAAGAACATCAACAGGGATGACGACAAAGTTTAGCAGGAATTGTTGTGTGCCAATTGACACTTGTTGTGCCATTAGTGTATTGAGAGGTTTGATGCCATGTTGGTTGGCACCTACCAAGCCAAATGTTGGTGGCCAGAGAGTTGGTTTCCCTAGGCACTTCCAAGTTTCATTTAGTAGTACGTTTACTCTTGAGCCTCTGTTGACAATGATGTTTGTGAGCGTCGTTCCCATGATTTTAATTTGTACGATGGCAAGCTTCCTCCCGATGTTACTATGAGTAGCATTGGTTTCGTGGCTTGTTCACCCGCTAGTTGTGTCATCATCTTGCCTGGACCTCCTTGATGAGTTTGATTATCTTAGATGACATTGGTAATTTCTACTCTTAGTTGTGGCATCATCTATAGAAGGATTGTTGCCTTGATAGGTAAGATTCTAACACTTGCTGTAATGTCACAAGGAGATATCACCTTTGATCAATCCCTTGAAATTGGACAATTTTGAAAGTAATATACATGTTCTTAAGCAAGTGGATTCTTTACTCTTTCAATTGCACCATATTGAGAATGTGGTTTATCTAAATTGTTAATTAGAATAATTGTCCTATGATCTTTTTAATATTATTGAATGATTAAGTTATTAAAATGAATGCATTAAATATATTTAAATATTATTATACAATATCAAATTGTGTCAAGAGTGTCTATAGTCAAATCAAGATAGAAAGATAAGGGAGTCATTCATCCAAATTTAAAATTTTAGAAATTTTAATTGGAAAAGAATAAGTTTGCAACCATGTGGACTTGTCCCAAAAATTGATAATGATAAAATCAAAGTGATAAATGATTAAATGGAGGGGATGTGGTTGCATAAATAAGTGTAATAAATTGGTGAAAAAGATAAATGCATAAGATAGTATGTGTAAATGGTTAGGAAAGGACTAAGGGTATAAGATATGTTAAGTCAAACTTCTCCATCGTGATTTTGTGGTTAAAATGGTTCATAAAGTGAGAGGGAGTTAGTGATTGTTTGCATCACTTCTACAACTTATTACAACTATTTACCAATCTATTATAGGATAAATATCAACATAAAGGAAAGTTCATCACCTCCCACAATTATGAAACATATAGGAAAGGTCATGGACACATACACAACTTCAATTTTTAGAGCTTGTACTTTGTTCACCTTCTTTGCATCACCTTGAGGTTTCCTCTCCTCTTTCTTCTCACCCTCTTTCGTAGGACCCATGCTCAACAAATCTATGAAGCCAAATTTCTTGAGTTTAGAGGCCAAACAAACAAGAGCCACGTCCCCTATAATAGTGATCTTGTTTTACTTCATGTCCATTGCCACATAGTCCATTGACGTATGTCTAAATGAATGGCTCGTAATGACAAAATGAAAATAAGGGGCAACATTTAACATTTGATATTTTTCTTTTCCGATAGAAGAACATAACACGGAAAAGACCGTTCAAAAACTGGCGCTCTTTCTAAAATCTTCCGCTTGCTGCCGTTATATTCCGTTAGTGCACATCTGTCAATGGTAAAGTTAATCAAAACTTGGCGCTCTTTTTTAAATCTTCCGCTTGCTGCTGTTATATTCCGTTAGTGCGCATCTGTCAATGGTAAGTTAATCAAAACAAATCTACGGTGAAGGGGTGAAGCAAAGAGGTATTTTATACACTCGTAAGTATATTGCTTGCATAATCCTAGTGCTATCGCGTTTTCATAACCCTAGTTGATCGGAAGAAGATTTATGAGGGCTGCTCACCATTAGAGAGACAATTATTGTTAGAAAGCTTTGAGAGGGTAGCTGCAGAGAGATGGCAACAGAGCGCATTGCCATGGAGACAACTTCTAAAAACAAATCTGAAACTGGATGGTTGAAATGGCTAAAATAGCCAAGGGTATCAATGGGATGGCCCAAATGGCCAAGGGCATCAATGGGATGGCCCCAATGGATGGAATCGCCAATTAATTGGTTGTTATAGCTAGAACCAATTGATGCAAAACAAAATAAGCTGAACTTACTGGTGGCAACTCTATGCATATTATGCAACACCGCTGCCATAACCACGGTGACGACAACCAATTATTTTGGCATAGCAGTTTTGTTGCTTAATTCTGTATCACTATTTCTTTCCTTCATTGTGATTCTCTCAGGATACCTATTGTTCAATGTGGAGCATATGATAGTGGTTTCTGTGTGCTTTTTTAACTACTGTGGTTTTCAAGCCTTCGTTGCAATCAAGCTGGGACCTGTTGTAGGGACTGTCGTGACTGCCATCTTATTCGGTGTTTCTGTAAGCACGAGAATTATTTTATTTGTTGGGGCCAAGGGTATCAATGGGATGGCCCAAATGGCCAAGGGCATCAATGGGATGGCCCCAATGGATGAAATCGCCAATTAATTGGTTGTTACGACCATAACCAATTGATGCAAAACAAAATAAGCTGAACTTACCGGTGGCAACTCTTTGCGTATTATGCAACACCGTTGCCATAACCACGGTGACGGTAACTAATTATTTTTGCGTAGCGGTTTTGTTGCTCAATTTTGTATCACTATTTCTTTCCTTCATTGTGATTTTCTTAGGATAGCTACTGCTCAATGTGGAGCATATGGTAGTGGTTTCTGTGTGTTTTTTCAACTACTGCGGTTTTGAAGCCTTTGTTGCAATCAAGCTAGGACCTATTGTAGGGATTGGCACGACTGTTATCTTATTCGGTGTTTTTATAGGCACGAGAATTATTTTATTTGTGGGCCAAACTCGGCCAAGCACTTCTTAAGTAGCACTCGATTCCGCACGCCCAGACACTTCTGCCCACCACCTACTGTAAATTTGTAGGCTATTTTTTCTTTTGTAGGTGAATACCTATTGCTATTTTTTTTGTATAGAGGCCTTCATATATTGATGTTTTTTCTCAAGTTTGCAACTCCCTATTAAGTGTATACAGGGGGCTACAAGCTTGAGAAAAAACATCAATATATGAAGACTTGTATACAAAAAAATAGCCACGGGTATTCACCTACAATAGAAAAAATAGCCTACAAATTTACAGTAGGTGGTGGGTAGAAGTGCTTGGGCGCGCAGAATCGAGTGGTGGCTGAGAAGTGCTTGGCCGAGTTTGGCCCATAAATTAAATAATTCTCGTGCCTACAAAAACACTGAATAAGATGGTAGCCGCGACATCCCCTACAATAGGTCCCAACTTGATTGCAATGAAGGCTTAAAAACCGCAGTAGTTGAAAAAGCATGCAAAAACCACTACCATATGCTTCACATTTAGCAGTAGGTATCCTGAGAGAATCACAATGAAGGAAATAAATAGTGATACAGAATTGAGCAACAAAACCGCTACGCCAAAATAATTGGTTACCGTCACTGTGGTTATGGTAGCGGTGTTGCATAATACGCATAGAGTTGCCACCAGTAAGTTCAACTTATTTTGTTTTGCATCAATTGGTTATGACTGTAACAACCAATTAATTGGTGATTTCATCCATTGGGGCCATCCCATTGATGCCTTTGGCCATTTGGGCCATCCCATTGATACCCTTGACCCCAACAAATGAAATAATTCCCGTGCTTACAAAAACACTGAATAAGATGGCAGCTGCGACAATCACTGCAACAGGTCCCAGCTTGATGGCAACGAAGGCTTGCAAACCGTAGTAGTTGAAAAAACACGTAGAAACCAATACCATATGCTTCACATTGAGCAATAGGTATCATGAGAGAATCACAATGAAGGAAAGAAATAGTGATACAGAATTGAGCAACAAAACCGCTACGCCAAAATAATTGGTTACCGTCACCGTGGTTATGGCAGCGGTGTTGCATAATACGCATAGAGTTGCCACCAGTAAGTTCAACTTATTTTGTTTTGCATCAATTAGTTCTGGCTGTAACAACCAATTAATTGGTGATTTCATCCATTGGGGCCATCCCATTGATGCCCTTGGCCATTTGGGTCATCCCATTGATACCCTTGGCCATTTCAGCCATTTCAACCATCCAATTTCGGATCTGTTATTAGAAGTTGTCTCCATGGCAGTGCACTCTGTTGTCATCTCTATGCAACAACCCTCTCAAAGCTTTCTAACAATAATTGTCTCTCTAGTGGTGAGCGACCCTTAGAAATCTTCTTTCGATCAACTAGGGTTATGAAAACGTGATGGCACTAGGATTATGTAGACAATATACTTATGGGTGTATAAAATACTTCTTTGCTTCGCCCCTTCACCATATATTTGTTTTGATTAACTTACTATGCGGTAGTGGACTTGAAGGAAAACAAGATCACTATTATAGGGGATGTGGATCTCGTTTGTTTGGCCTCTAAACTCAGGAAATTTGGCTTCATAGATTTGTTGAGCATGGGCCCTACGAAAGAGGGTGAAAAGAAAGAGGAGAGGAAACCTCAAGGCGATGCAAAGAAGGTGAACAAAGTACAAGCAGAAGATTTAAAAAAGAGCGTTAGGTTTTGATTAACTTTAACATTGACAGATGCACACTAACAAAATATAACGACAACAAGCAGAAGATTTAAAAAAGTGCGCCAGTTTTTGAATGGTCTTTTCCATGTTATGTTCTTCTGCCAGAAAAGGTAAATATCAGATGTTAAATGCTGCCCCTTATTTTCATTTTGTCGTAACGAGCCATTCATTTAGACATACGCTTTTCAGGTCTACTTAGTTTTTTTTTAGAGAGTTGAAATTGAGTGGCAATCCTCAATGGACTATGCGGCAGTGGACCTGAAGGAAAACAAGATCACTATTATAGGGGATGTGGATCTCGTTTGTTTGGCCTCTAAACTCAAGAAATTTGGCTTCATAGATTTGTTGAGCATGGGCCCTACAAAAGAGGGTGAAAAGAAAGAGGAGAGGAAACCTCAAGGTGATGCAAAGAAGGTGAACAAAGTACAAGCTCTAAAAATTGAAGTTGTGTATGTGTCCATGGCCTTTCCTATATGTTTCATAATTGTGGGAGGTGATGAACATTCCTTTATGTTGATATTTATCCTATAATAGATTGGTAAATAGTTGTAATAAGTTGTAGAAGTGAGGCAAACAATCACTAACTCCCTCTCACTTTATGAACCATTTTAACCACAAAATCATGGTGAAGTTTGACTTAACATATCCTATACACTTAGTCCTTTCCTAACCATTTACACATACTATCTTATGCATTTATCTTTTTCACCAATTTATTACACTTATTTATGCAACCACATCCCCTCCATTTAATCATTTATCACTTTGATTTTATCATTATCAATTTTTGGGACAAGTCCACATGGTTGCAAACTTTCTTTTCAAATTAAAATTTCTAAAATTTTAAATTTGGATGAATGACTCCCTTATCTTTCTATCTTGATTTGACTATAGACACTCTTGACACAATTTGATATTGTATAATAATATTTAAATATATTTAATGCATTCATTTTAATAACTTAATCATTCAATAATATTAAAAAGATCATAGGACAATTATTCTATAGAACAATTTAGATAAACCAGATTCTCAATATAGTGCAATCGAAAGAGTAAAGAATCCACTTGCTTAGGAACATGTATATTACTTTCAAAATTGTCCAATTTCAAGGGATTGATCAAAGGTGATATCTCCTTTTGAAATAACAAAAATCCTTTAAGGTAGTTTTAAATATCAATAGTCCCCAAACTTTTGAAAAATACAATAATTATAGGTTTGAAAACATAGTGGGTTGTGATTGATATGATTGTGCTTGTTTTAAGCATAAGGGTGGAGAGCTTGAGGAGGAGTTGCAGGTATGAGATACATAAAACTAGTCAAATTGACCTAAGGGGTGACTAGCCAAATGAGTTGTTACGTGTAGAGGTGCTTACAACACAATGTGGGTTGCAGGTTTCATAACACCTAGTGTTTTCCAACCTATAATTATTGTAATGAAAATAGGTTTTGTTATTTAGAGATTATGAATGTAACGAAAGACACCTTCAAAATTTACCACAACTATTACTTAGAGTAAAAATTTCATTTTAATTTCCTCATATGATAGAAAAATAAATGCATAAAATAAGCGCAAGTTGGAAAAACACAATGGGTTGTGAATTAGGTGGAGAGCACGGGGAGGAGTTGCAGGTGGGGGATACAATCAAATTGACGATAGGGGTGACTAACCAATTGGTTTGTTATGTGTAGAGGGTTTTCAACACTATACGGGTTGTAGGTTTGACAAAACCCAATGTTTTCCAACCTCTAATTCTTGCAATGGAAACCTTTTGTTATTTAGAGAGTACACACATGTAACAAAAGAAACCTTCAAAATTTATTAGAACTATTACTTAAATTAAAAATTATGTTTCAATCTCCACATATGATGGAAAAATAAAAATAAATACACAAAATAATTGCAGGTTGGAAAAACATAGTGAGTTGTGAGTGATTTCATTTTCTTGTTCTAAGCTCAAGAGTGGAGAGCACATGGAGGAGTTGCAAGTGGGGGATACTTAAAACTAATCAAATTGACTTGAGGAGTGACTAACAAATTGGGTTGTTTTGTGTAGAGGGTCTTACAACACTATGTGGGTTGCAGGCTTCATAACACCTAGTGTTTTCAAACCTGCAATTAGTGTAATGATAACCTTTATTTATTTAAAGAGTACGAATGTACTGAAAAAAACTTTCAAAATTTATCACAATTGTTACTTATAGTAAAAATTGTGACTCAATTTCCTCATATGATGGAAAAATAAATGCAAAAAAGAATCATAGGTTGGAAAAACATAGTGGGTTGTGAGTGATTGCATTCTTCTTGGTCTAAGTTCAATGGTGGAGGAGTTCTAAGTGGGGGATTCATAAAACTAATCAAATTGACCTGAGGGGTGACTAACTAAATGAGTTGTTATGTGGAGAGGGTTAAATGCAATAGTATGTAGGATACAAGTTTCATAACACCTATGAAAAAAGGCCAAGAAAAGGTTTTTCAAAAAAAAAATCCATGAAAAGACCCACTAGGTTATTCCTTGCACCGTACCTCTCTTTCTCTACATCTTCCTCCCTCCCTCTTTCCCTCTCTCTAGATCCCTCCCTTCATCTCTCTATGTCCACTCACCCTCTCCCTCTCTACCTACTTTTCCCTCAATCGGACTTTCCTCTCTACTTTCCCTGACCTCCCCCTTTATTCCTTCGACATTACCTCTCTCTACCTACCTCTGTTGGCAAGAGACACTACACATGTTTTCTGGTGTTGTCATTGATGGCAACCCTAGTCTTCAAACCCCCTGCTGGTAATTGACACTGTGATGTGGATAAGTGCAGTAATTGCATTGATGATCTACAAATACTATTGAACAATTGGAGAAAGTATTTATGTATAATTTTAGGTCCGTTGAAGAATTATCTTTCACATTGTATGGAAACAAGGTATCCAGATGAGTTAGGGCAAAAACATTTATTGCGTCAAAAGATTAGGTGTGTGAATGATAAAAGGTCATTTCTATCTTTCATTTGTCACTTTACATTTCGAGAAGAAGAAGTTGGGAGAGCTTTGAAGTGAACTTTGGTGAAATCCGGTGAGGATTCAAGAGTGAAGGCGATTTGAAGATCAAACCCTATTCCGGCAAAAAGGTATTTATTGAAAAAACTTGTGATCTTGTGAATTTGTGAAGATGGCTACTTCATTGGTAGTTGATATCAAGGATAGACCCCATCCAAAATTCAAGTGACACCCTTTCAAATTTGTTGAGACCGAGGTGCATTTTCGTCTATTCGTACAACGTATTGCATATTGAAGACATTAGGGCATACATTCATGCAAATATTGAGGAGTTAGGGAGCTCGCAGTTGTTGAATTTGTATTCCAATCATATTTTTGGAGAAGATTCCAAAGTTATGACCAAATTCAAAACCCTAGAGGAGAAGAAATTCACGCAGATTGTGAAATTTCTAGTGTTCGATGAAAGCAAATGGGTTCGACATGTTTTGAGTTGAGTTCATGCTGAATTTATTTGGTTGGGTTGACCATTCAAGATTACAAAAGAAGCCATAAGCGCTGTTACAGGTTTATATTCCTATGGTGGATTGTCAATCTTGAAATTCATGAAGAATTAGACAATTATGAATGCAACCGATTTAGTATATGACAAAAGAGCGATGGAAAATGACAATATCATTGATGTGGATGTGAAATTTGCCTCGATGGTCATTGGTTATAAGATATATCACTCCAGTCGGGATAATTTTGTATCCGGTACAACAATATATGCAGCATATCAGATGGTGAAAGAGAATGCAGAGTATGACTTGTGTGAATTGCTTTGAGGTCAGCTTATGAAGAATCTTGGTAAGATTAAGAAAGATAAGAAGAATTCCTTTAAGTATGGTAATCTATTGGTGTGTTTGTTCTTTTATTTCATGAATGAAATTCTGGGAGTTGGGAAAATGCATTGGCAAAGAGAAGCTTGTAGCTATTCAAATAAGAGACATGTTATATGTCATTGGTCATAGTAAGTCTAGGAAAACTGTTATCTAGGCATATTTCAAGAATTTTCGGAATGAGATACAAGCAAGAGAAAGAATTCCTACTTCTATTGTGGAAAAGTACAAAGACACTCTGTTTTATAGTTGACATTGATCAATGCCTGATGGAAGTTGTAGATCCTAGAATGGTATGGATTATGCCAATGGGCTATGAAGTTGAGTAGAACATCTTGGAGCTATATGCACAACATTTGTTGAGCAAACCTTTAGATTCGTTTGAAGAAAGGTTTGGAACCTATGCAAAGAAAGATATGCAAGTACATGAGCAGTTGAAGAATCCTATGATAGTTCGAAGAGTAAGAAAAGAAGTGGATGTCTTTACAGAGATCATGGGTATATCTGCAGAAGTGGTGAGAGAAGCCAGAAGGAAGAGATAACAAGTTGAAGCTGAAAAAGAGCCTGCTAGAACTGAATCTGCTAGTTCGACAACATCCTCTGCCCAAACTAGATCAACAAAGAGCTCTACACCCCTATCCGGTTTTGCAATGAAGTTAGCCCCTGCGGAAGCTCAAGTTAAGGTATCCAGTAAGAGGAAGAAGGATAAGGGCACAAGAGTGTAAACAACCATTTCAGAAGATGAAGAGACAAAATCTAATGAAGTAAAGGAATTAAAGCATATGGGCACCCAAGCAACAACAGTCACTAAGGACAAGCCCTATGGTAAAGAGGAGAAATCAAAGAAGAAGATGAAGACTGACAAACTAGGTATGTCTGTAAAGGAAGTTGAGGAAGGCATAATCAAGGATGGTAATCTTAAGCCTCTATGTGAATTATATGGTACCTTTGATAGTGTTGGTCAAAGTTAAATATTTGAACAATTTCAATATGGCTCTTGTTGAAACAATGGCCCAGTTGCCTAAGGAATTGTATAAAATTTTGGAGATGAGAAGAGTGAGTGCAAGAACTGAAGAAGAGTAGTTGAGAGAATGAATTCTTGTAGATTTATGTCCGGTAATGTCTATTGACGAAATGAAGACAATCCTGAATAAAGCTAAGAGGGAAGTTAAGAGTAAAACAAGAGTAAACAAGCTTATGATTGGTAGAACTGAAGAAGTAGCAAAATAAACTAAAAAAAATCTAAAGGAAGTTATGTTAATGAACAAAATCAATGTTGTTTATGAAGAAGTGCATATTGAAGATATTTCATCTAGTCTTGTAAATGAAGAGGTTACAGTTGAGGACACTCAAATTCCTCTTGATGTGCATGATACATAAGTACCTATGGAGACTGAAGCTTCTAAACTTGTGTCAGTTGAAGAAAAGAAGATGTCAAGGGAAGAAGTTGAGATTCCTGAAGACAAACACAAATCTGTAGCTGAGGAAATAATGGCTGAGGAAAAGAAGGTTGAAGTTAAGGAAGTTCCTGTAGAAGCAAGAGACAGTGTAGAGGTAGTGAAGAAATTTCTGGAAGAGTAGCAAGAAGAGTTTGACCTTGAATTAGGTGAAGGTCCTATTATTTTGGCTACTTTATCTCCGATTCAGAAAATGAAAGTTGCATCAATTGCTCAGGCGAAGGCTAGGGAAGAAATTCTAAAGTATCACATTGAGGACAGTGAGTTATTGAGTCTTGCATCTGGTATTCTGGAGAGAATTATTCCTACTTATGTTAATGATCCATCTGGTTCCTCCTCCAGTAAGTTGGAGAAGCTTATTAATTCTATAAGTACTCATTTTGAGTCACTTGAGAAGTCAGTTGAGGTCAAGGTACAAAAGGAATTTGATGATAAGAGATTCAGTAGGTTGAAAGGTATGATAGCTAATGATAAATCTTTGTTAGCTACATGTGTGAAGAATGTCCAAAATGCTTTGTCTAAAGGTGGAAATGTTTATAAGTCATGTTTGTCTTTGTCTAAAATTACTGAGGATAATGAGAAGAAGATTGAGGATCATGTGAAATAGTTAGTTGCTATTTCTGATGCCTATGATCCTTTAACTGTTTCTATTCCTACTTAATAAGATAGAGATCTTGAAGCATGATAATGACATAATTGTGGAAAGAGCATGTGAGCTTAGAGGCCTAATTGGTCAGAAGATAGAAACAATGTTGAGTGCATTGAAGGAAGCGTGAGATGCTTTGGTGGTCAGTGATTTAGTGAACCTTGAGTTTGCAAAGATGCAATCTTATCTATTATGTGGTCACATGTCTATCTTGGAGAGTCTCAAGAAGGGTTGGGACACAAGCTCAAACTTGTTGAAAACCAATTTTGCAGATATTTTCAAGTTTTTGTAAGTTGCAAAAGCATGTTTGTACAGTCTATTGCAATTTTTGGTTTGCGGATTCCCCATCTTTTCCATTGATGTCAAAGGGGGAGAGTAGAACAGTGAAAAATGCATATTCATCTCAGGGGGAGTTGTAGTTTTGAGCTATGATTGAAGATCTTTTTGGAGTTTTGGTTCGCAGTGTACTTATGTGAGTATTGATCTGACACTTAGTCATTTTTCACTAAGTGTTGCCATCAATGCCAAAGGGGGAGATTGTTGGCAAGAGACACTGCACATGTTTTTTGGTGTTGTGATTGATGGCAACCCTAGTCAGTGAGTCGATCTGCATGTCGACATTTGATCATACCGACAAACAAATTGAAGATTAGTGACTATATGTTAAGCTACAATAGAGCATTCGACAAATTTGTGTTTTTTGATTCATATACAATTTTTTTGTTAGTATTTTGAGTTGTGGATCTTAGGGAAGGTTGTTTGGTGTTTGATTGGTGTTATCTACGAATCTTGGTGCCTCGTATCAATTTGAGCGTAAGATAGAAGATCCAGTTGTCTAATCTTTTGTTCATCGGTGTATGAAGGCCGACTAAGTGAATGTAGTGTGTTGTAGATATTTGAGGAGTTATTGTTCAAGTGTTTTTGTGTTCGAGTATTTTATTTTGGGTCCTAACTAAGTTGTGGCCACCCTTGGTTGATTTGCATTGATAATTGTTGTTGATTTGGGTTGATAGTTTATATTCATTTTATTATTTTGTTGAAACCAACTTGTAGCGATGAAATTTCTTGTTGCAAATATATGAGTGATTTTTTTTTCAATTTGGAAGTGTTCTTTGTAATACCCCCATGTTGCTGATACTGTTTGCTACTATTTGTTACTCTTATGTGTTAGTGTGATATTGGTTTGTGATGGTGATTAGTTCACCGACTTGGTATGTGTGGATGCATAGTTTAGTTGATTGCTACATTTGACATTATGATGATTTATGATATTTTATGTGGTGTTTAGATTATTTGATTATGCAATGGTTTTTCCTTAATATTATATATGTCGATGTTGTGATTCTATGAGGTATAATTTGGTTTCAGTAATACATTGTGATGTAGTGGTTTAGTAATTAGTTTATGATGTGATTAGTTAGTTAGCAATGTTATTTTACACCTAACATTGTATTTGTTAGTATAGCTTTGGTGAGAGGACAGTGTAGCACCACTCATTTACGAGTGCCCTACTACGCTGCAATTCCTTCTCACGAAATGATGTTTTCGATTATATATATATATATATATGTATGTATGTATGTTGACGTTTATTTGTATGCAGGATTTGCAGGAATAAAGTCTCGATTCCACCTGCTTCGGCAGGACAGGGCGAGCATCAATTTAATCCAATGGGTATAATGTTGAAAAAAGGAGTTGATTAAGAAGTGTCCCCGTGCCAAGTCCGTCATCCTGTTTCGAGTTTTGTTGTGTCATGATTGAGGTTTTGTCCTTGTCTTTGTATAGTTTGATTGTTGATTAATTATTTTATTTATGGTTAGTGGTTATTTAATTAATCTTATTTTATAGGATTAATTAATGTTGTCTTGGTGCTTTAATTAATTGTAAGTTAGTTAAATGTTGAGTTTTAAATATATTGTAAATTAAAAAGTTATTTAATTAATTAAAAGTGTAAGAAATTAATTTAAATAAATAATGATGATGATAATTATATATTATCTTTTTCCTTATATTAAATTAGAAAAATCTTGTGTGGATAATATCTTGAGAAAATAATTAATTTTTAATTATAATTGTGAGATAAGTGTGTTTTTAAAAGCTAGAAAAGAACCAATGAATGGAGAGAATTTTTGAGGAAAGAGATAGTTTTATTTATTTTGATTTTATTTTTATTGTGAGGGAGTTTTTTTTTACACACAAGGGTTTTCTCTGGTTTTTGTCTGAAAAAGAAAATAGAAGATAGGTTTTGTTTTGTGCTTCTGGGTGAAAGTTGTTCTATAAGAAAATATACAAAATATTGATTCAGGAGAGAGCAGATGGAAGGAAAACTAAGAAGGAACAACAAAAGGGATTCTAATTGCAAAGAGGAAGACAACTATTGGGTTTGGATTCTACATCGAATGGACTCCAGGTTCCCTTAAACTTATTGTTTTCTTCTTTTTGAATCTGTGAACAAAATCTTGTCTGAAATGTTTGGAAATTAATTTATTTATGTTTTGAAAGAGGTTTTTGTGATTGAAAATTGGTGTTGTTAAACCTTTGAACTTTTCTGTTTAAAGTTATAGTTAAACTTTTCAAATCTTTGCAATAAAAAAAAATTGGTTGTGAAATTAATGTTTTGAAAAGAAAATCAATTATTATGGGAACTAAAATTGTATAAAAGATATATTTTTACATACGTTTTTGGGAGTTTGTGCTTGTGAATTTAAAGAAAATACACATATAAAAACGGTTGAAAAACGAAATTGTTTTTAAATTAATAAAAATAAATAAATAAATAAATAAAAAATAAAGTTTGTGTTTGGGGGTAGAGTGGACGACTTCTGTACCACCCCCTATCCCACAGTGGGCTGGGTGCAGCCACCACCGACTGCTGTATGTAGTTGCGTGGGGGTTGCGGTCTCCCCACAGTGGGGACCACAGTACCCATGGGGGTACAGGCTGCGGCCTGGGTTTTCATGGCGTAATTCCTTTGATTTAATATTTTCTTCCTTAAACTTTGTGCAAATTTTGTGTATCGGTTTATATATATGTGTGTGTAAATAAAATTTTAAATATATATATATATATATATATATATATATATATATATGGGTAATTTTTATTTTAGAATTTGAATATATGATTTTATTATATAAATGTATTTCGTATATATGTATATATGCATAAAAGTTTATATATATATATATATATATATATATATATATATATATATATATATATATATATATATATATATATATATATATATATATATATAGAGGTGGTTTTATATGTTGCGAATGTGAGGTTATTGTTAATTTTACTAGCTGCAATGTTAGAATGTAATCGAGAAAATTAGAGATAAATTATGTGTTTTAAATTGAAGGGAATTTTCTTGAAAAATTAATTTATTAATTTATTAGAGTTATTATGTATTGGAAATGTTTTATATGGCACTGATTAAACGTAATTGTTATTTTTGAGATTATTCATAAAGTCTATTGTGGTTTTCTCTTTAGTTTTTTGTGTCGTATGGGAAAACCCTAGAGTTAGTTTATCCTGTTATAGGAACTTAAGTTGTAGTTTAGAACTTCCAGGGGTGGGGATACTGATGTGTAATTGTGATCTCGTATTTTGATGCTTGGCCTATGTTTTGACTGTGGATGTGTTTCATATGTTTTGGCGAGATAGTTATGCCTTGCAGAGGATCCATTTGATTGGATCAGTAGTTCTTGTTGATACAATCCTTTTGTGTTGGAGATTTGTGTTTGGGTGTCTAAAGAGAGTGGCTCTAAGTGGGGGCCGACGCACAAAGGGGCTGTCAGGGTAACCCACATAGAGTTAGAGTAATCAGCAATAACCTAAGTAATTAATCATGGGTGATGATTAAACATTAATAAGATAATTGTGATATTTCGTTTGCCTGTTAGTGCTATCACAAACTAAAGGGGACCGAGAAGACCGTGGTTGGCAAGGTCGTTGCCTTGTTTTCACGAAAGGTTAACGATTCCGCATGAGTAACCCTATGGAGCGACGCCTTGAGATAGGCTGTTAGGAGAACCATAGATGGAGGCAACACCTTGAATTAGGTTGTCAGGATAATCCATGTATGGATGGAGGCGACACCTTGTGATAGGTTGTCTGAATAATCCATGAAAAGCCATGCGATGACACTCTCCTCTAACATTCCATTTGTGTTGTTTTATTGAAGTCCTCTGGAAGTAATCTTTTGATATTATGATTTGAGATTTAATGATGATGTGTTTCGTGACTTCTTGTTGTAATATTTGGGAGTGATTTATTGTTATGTTTCGAAGTGGTTTATTGTGATGTCTGTTGGTGAATGATTGACGCTTAGTCTTCTGATGTTATGTTATCTTGTCTGGAGTTAGTCTTCTGTTATTGTTAGATGTGCTTGGTCAGGGATCCTTCCTTGTTTACTCTTAGCACGGGGGTGGTTGGGTGGAACGTGCTTCGCACCCCGTTGGGTTCCCTTTGGATGCAATTGTATCTTTTATTGCAGGGTTTTGGCAGATGCTGTTGATCCAGGATTCTTATGCTCCAGATGTGTATTTGTACTATTGACGTATTTCATTTATTGATGTACCTCTCCCACGTATGTTGGGAAGACCTTGATGTAATTTGTTTATATGTTCAGTATGTTGTACTATCATATTGATGTAATGTATATTCAGGCCATGTAATCATTCGTGAACTATCGTTTGTAATTACTGATTATGTTGTGTTGTATCTGTCGAAATTATATATACTTTGTCTTGATGATTCATTTATTGTCATATGTATGTATGGTTTTATTTGGTATATTCACATTTGTCTTGATATCATGAACGAACGTTTAAATTGATGTCATGATGATTGGATTTATGTAATTATAATTTTAATGTTTATTCTATTATCTTTGTTATGGGTTAGTTTAGTAATATCCTCGTGTACCCCAAGGGATTTAGTTGTGCAACTTAGAACATTGTTATGTTGGAATACTTAAGTACATTTATTATTATTATTATTATTTTTTAAATTGTTGCGTGTTTACTTTTTCCTTTGGGGTTTGCATGGCGGGGCGCTACATTCTTGGTGTGCTTCTATATGTGTGTAAATAAATAGCTAAATCATTCGAAGGCAGAGCAGAGTGCGAAGAAGAGTGAATAAGAGTTCATGAGCTTAATCGAAACTATGATCAAGCATTAGATGATGCTATTTTGTTAGTTGAAAACCCTGCATATGTAATCTGAGTCTTCCTGTAAAATAGTGTCTTCCCTTGGGCAGTTAGCCTTGTTGTAATTGAGTAGTGAGCTCTATGCAGTGTGTCTGAATGCACGTGCTTCCCATTTCATGCTTTATACTTTTAACAGGGTATAATCTTGTGGACTAACCTCCACCATGGTTTTTCCCCCAACAAGGTTTCCACATAAAAAATCTTGGTGTTATATGTGTTTTTGATGTGTTGATAATTTATGATTTCACTGTTATTAATCATATCTGAGAATAAGGCTAATAAGTTGAATAAGTTTTAAAATTTTGTGACAACTGATTCACCCCCCTCTCATTTGTTTGCCCTTGTGTTGCCAACAACCTCTTCATGTCTCCCTCATTTCCTCTCTCTCTCTCTCTCTCTTTATCCCTCACATGTTACCTCGCTAGACCTCTCCATCCCCCATCCCTACTTCTCTCTCTTACTCTCTATACATACCTCTCCCACCCTCTCTCTATATGTACCTCTATCCCTCCCACCTTACCACTCCCTATCTCTCTCCTTCCCCCTCTCTCCCTCTCACACACACAACCTCTCTCCACCTACTCCTCCCTCTCTCCCTAACTCTCTCTATACCCACATCACCTACCCTACCTCTCTCTATCTCCCTCCTTGCCTCTTTCTTTGAAAACACTTGAAAAGAAGTAGACCAAAGTGAATGAGATAGATAATGTATCAACTAAAGAGATCCTTCCTACTTTTGAGAAGTTGAAGGAGCATGTGCACTATGTGCAATGGGAAAACAAAAGCGTAGAACTGGAGGTACCAAGTACTATAATGTATGAAATGAAAAATGAATCTACTCTAAAAAACACTTAAAAAAAAGTAGATCAAAGTGAATAGATAGATAATGTATTGGCTGAAGAGATTCTTCCTCCTCTTGAGAAGTTGAGGAAGGTGTGTGTGCAATATGTGCAATGGGAAAATGGCAATGTAGAAGTGGATAAAGTCAATAGGTTTTGTATTGCATATGAATTTGTGCAAATAAAGAAAGTTCTAGAGATGAAACTATAAGTGGAGGTGAATAAATGAAGTCAAAGATTCTTGAACTTAAGAATTTCATGGAAAAAATACAATTGGAAATATATGATAAGGAAAAGGAAAAATCAACCCTTATCTAAAACAGTAGACAAGTGTTGTAAAGAACATATAATGATGTATGCCTATATGATTTTTATCTACAATCCTCAACTTATATGACTTTATTGTATATATTTTATACTTTGATAGATATATAAGGATGTATGCCTATATGGCTTTTTAGTTATTACATTTTTTTACCAATGTTTTCCATATTTGCATTATAAAAGTTTAATTGAATAAATTGAATAATGAACTAATGGAACTATAAATGATTAATGTTATCCATATTTACACTATAATTGATTAATTAAACAATTGAAGAAGGCTCACTTTCACCATGTAATTGATGCAATCGTCGTAATTAATCATTCATAATTTTCATCAAGTGTGGTTATAAGACATCTAGATGAGAGATTGAAATATTCAAATATCTTATAGAAGCTATGAATTATTAAAGAAGAAAGTGATAAAGCAACTAAAGTTTTTTTAAATAGTGATGTTATTGATAAAGAACTAGTACAAAGGATAAGTCCCTTTAGAAATATATATAAGACTAAATATAAGTGCTATAAATTCATCATAAATAATGGTAGTAAGGATATTTTAATGCCAACAGAGATGGTTAATAAGTTAAAATTGAAAAGGATAGAATATCCAAGTCCATATAAAATTTCACAATTATAGAAATAACATAAGGTACTAGTCATTGAGCGAGGGGAAGGAGGGAGATAGGGTTGATGAGGGAGCAGGTGATCTAATTTCTATTTGCTAATTTTATGCTTTCATGTTATATATTTATGAACCCAATGTTGCATTTATAAAATTAGATTTGCATACTATAAATGAGCCACCCCCTCGCCCTTTTCCTCGCTCCATTCCTCTATACTTCCCTTTATCACTCCTATATCATCATCCCTCTTAACCTTCCTCTTCCTCCCTTTGTCTCTCTTTCCACCTACCTCTCCCTGTAATGCCCCACCATGCAACCCTAGGGGAAGTTGCAATTCACTAACCAAACACAACAATTTTTTTTTTTTTTTATAAGAGCAATAACGTACAAGTTTGTTACACATTGCCAACATCCCCTAAGGCTACGAGACAGAGATTACTTAAACCCTAATTAAACAACCAAGGAATGAAAACATAACATCATTCAATTAAGGAATTAAAGTACATACATTCCATACATGATATAACATCAAAGACAAATCGATACAACACGATATCCAATAACAATTGTTTACATTATAATTACAACACTCATTCCCCGAATGAGGTAAATCAAATAAACATGATAATTTATTACAATTTCCACCTCAATACAAATGAGGGGTAATGAAATACAAGAATAACCAGAGTAAAAGAAACTAGAAGAGTGACTGGAACCAACGAGCTCTCCATCATGAAAGTCTCATCCATAAGATCACGAACAAAGCCAACGGTGTAAGGTGCACGTTCCACCCAACCAAGTGAAACCCAAAGGCTCACCCCCCGTGCTAGGAGATAGTAACTAGGATTTCTGGTCAAGACCAACTACCTCTAGACAAAGGCTAAACATAACTGAACCGACTCAAATACCAACAACATCACTTAACACAGTACAAAAACTCACAAGACAATACATTGCTTCCAGGTTACATAGAACAAGTACACCATTGTACAACACACAATAACTGACTAAATGTTGACGTAGGGAGAGTGTCATACATAAATTGCCATGAGCTACCCTAACTCAACCTTCCTAGGCTACCGGACCTCCATCATGGGTTACCCTGGCTTGCCTCTACCGGCGCCAGACTCTCATGCAAAACTATGCGTCTCATCTCATCTCGAGTCTTAACAATGCATGTTCCGTGAGAGAGGCATTATTTAACTTTATTAGTGTGAAGTTCCCCATTAATTCTTTTAAATTATCACTTGATTAAACCCTAGGTGAGTTACCCTGACACCACTTTGGGCGTCAGACCCCTACAGAGGGCCACTCTCCTACCGACAACACTGGGATACAAAACCCCCAATCTAAGGGTAGACAAGATGCACAAAACTAAAAACCAAATCCAACCTTAACACATAAGGTCACACAACCTGATCATAGTACTCGAGGAACCATAACATATCACCTAACCCGTTCACGATAACTGGCTAACACACCACTACATCCGCGAGTACTACCCAAAGCAAAAACACACGGTTGACTAACATACTGACAACCCATACTTTTGATAAGACAACCCCAAAGCAAGACTTAAAAAAAACAAAGGACTTAATCGTCTAGCCTCGAGAATAAACAAAACATCATTAGAAAGCATCTTAGGCACATTAATTAACTAATATTCGGATTTCCTAAATCCAATCCAAGGAAAGACATAATGCACGTAGACAATCAAAATGCATAACCTTATTCGAAATAACATGCTTACCTATTGTTTTATTTGAAGTTCTCGATCATAGCTAATGTTTTTAAATAACTCAATTTTCCCAATATAACAACATTTTATTAAACAAAACAATCTTTAAAATAAGTTAAATATTTTATTCCCAATCATTTTCTCATTTACTCTTATAAACTATCATTTTAATAATGATATTTAAATATATATTAAATACTAAAAATAACCCACATATTTAAAATATAATATAATATGAATATCATATTATATATTAAATATTTAAAATATAATATAATATAAATATTATATTATAATTTTAAATATCATAAAAAAATAAATAAAATAAAACTAAATAAATAACATATTTTATATTATATATATAATATAATATATAAATATATATATATTATATTATATATATAATATAATATATAAATATATATAAATTATATTTATATATAATAATATATAACCTAATAAAAAAAAGTCAAACGCCTAAACGAAACTCGGCCGAACCCTAAGCTGGGCGCGGCCCTGTATGCACAGGGGCGTGACCGCCATCACTGGGGGCCGCTTCCTGTGAGGGCAGCGTGAGCGCTGCCTTCACAGGCAGTGCTCCCCAGTGATGGGGATGCCCATGGGGGCCAAACCCCCAACAAACCTCCATAATTTTTTTTTTATAAAGAACAATTTTTGCTAAAAAAATGCGTTTCTGGAAAAGAAAACCAGACGCGAAAGGAAATCCAAACTAGGGTTTCAAATTTTTTATATTTTCATTTTCTTTTTTACCAGTCAACAATTGAAAAAAAACATATATATATTTATTTATATGTATATATAATCAAATATATATATGCCTATATATATATGCCTATATATATGTTTAATTTGCTCAAAAAAATAGTTAAATTGAAGAAATTTTCTTCATAAACAAGATATCCAGATTTAAATTTGCAAGCACAATTTTTGATTTAAAAAACAATAGGAACCCTCTTTTGTTCATGTTTTCAAATTTAAAATAAAATTTTGGCATGAGTTTTCTCATTGTAATCACAAGAGTTTATTTCAATTTTTTTTAAACACAATCTAAGATGGGTTTTACAAAGAGATTAAATCTTTCAAGGAATATGAACAAATTTAAATTTTCTATCAAAATGAAATTAAGATAAACAAGTAAGAACCTTTTGTTCTCTCCAAGCTTGAAGTTCTTCAATGGAGGTTTTCCCTTTTCTTTTCCAATTTAGCTTCACCCAAATCTTCAATCTTCTTTTCCCAATTTTCTTCCAAGGATTCCAATCCAAGTTTGCTCTCTCCAAAAATTCTCAAATTCCCAATAATAAGAAATTACCTTATGCAATTTTTCTCCCCCAAATTTGTCAAACCCCTAACTTTGAATCCACCCACCAACATTTATTGCTAATTTAGATATTTTATTTTTGAAATTTAATAAAACAATTTCATTTTCCAAATGCATTTTGCAAAAACATTCTTTTAAATAAAATTCATTACAACCCAAATGACAATTTAAATTTTCTTTAATCAAATGATTTTAACAATTCATAAATAAAATTCTTTTCAACTTTTATTTCTAAAGGTAAAATATAAAGCTTAATTCTATTTTTTTTATATTTAATCCAAAATCCAAAGATTCCAAACCAACCATTTTGATTTGATTTATCCTTATTAATTTAATTAGTCAATAAAATAATCCTAATTCAAGATTATTTTTATTAATTAAATTAAATTAATTAATTAATCACTAATTTTCCAACATTTCAATAAGACAAAGCAATAATCATTTATAAATTTCAAAAGCCATTTAATCCCTTTTAACTTGCAATTTTAAATACAAGGCCAAGGAGAAAACTAACAACATAAAATAATTGAACCCGACTATAAACCTGACGACACACTATGACTAGGGTGATGGTTTGACACAAAAAACCTAGTTACTATCTCCCAATCGATACCGTTAGTCAATGGACATGCTCCAACCTGTGAAACCAGGTGGAGTCGATGTCCTGTACCTGCATCCTGCACACAATGCGAGTGTCGAAACATGCATATAATATATTAAAACACACCGTGAAGAGGAAATCGTGGAATCACAGGGCACTCGCATGCGAGTGATATGATCCCGTCCCCTTTACCCATACAGTATAACTAACTGAAACATCTGACATCAATGATATAATCGAAAACGTAAAGCATTGTTAATTCACATACATGCTAATCTAATCCATGACATGAAATAATAATAATGTCAGAATAAAATACCATTACATAAAACATAATGTTTATATCGCTTACAATTAGCGGTCCAAAGTAACCAAGTTCCACAAACAAAGTGATAACAAAATAAACATACATAGAGAAATATTGTTCGATCAAAAGAGCAAAATGGAGGGGTGTTACACTCCCTTTCTCGCTCCCTCTATCCCTTTTGTAAAGAGGTTTTGTATTGCATATGAATTTGTGCAAGAAAAGAAAGTTAGAGATGATACTATAAGTGGAGTTGAATAAATGAAGTCAAAGATTTTTGAACTTAAGAATTCCATGGAACAAATACAATAGGAAATTTATGATAAGGACAAGGAAAAATCAACCCTTATCTAAAATGGTAGACAAGTCTTGTAAAGAACATATAATGATGTATGCCTATATGATTTTTTATCTACAACTTCCTATCTCCCTCCTTCCCTTCATCCCTCCCACCCCATCACCGAAAAAGATCCGATTGATGCGCAGCGGAAAAATTTTGATTTTTGATTGATAAAACCAGCTGGCGGATTGTCCGCCTGATCGATCTTGATTTGAGGCCGATCCGCCTGATCCGATGATGCCGCAGCTCCATCCCACTCTCTCACTCACAACCCACTATGTTTTCCAACCTGCAATTATATTTACAATAGTTGAAAGTGTTGAAACTATATCAAAACAATGAAGATTAAAATTAACCTCTTATAGCATCATCTATTTTTATTGTTTTTTTTCATGGAATTCTTAAGTTTATGAATCTTTGACTTCATTTGTTCAAATCCACTTATAGCATCATATCTCATATCTCATTGATGCAACCAATGATTTCATGAAATTCTCACCTCCGTTAAAAAATAAAGTTTAGGTACAAGGTTCTAGTGCATGTTATTTAAAAAATCCTTCATGGTAATAGATATGAGAGCGAGATAGGAATGATAAATAATTAAATTTACCGCATAATGCAAGAGAAGGTACATAAGGAGCTCATGGTGAAAATGAATGCAATACACACAAAAAAAACTCAAATAAAGTAAGTTATTGGGTTGATAGAACTAAGATATATGTACTCATCATGTTTGAAGGTACTCTCATTGGTCCTCATATCCTACCTATCAACATTTGCTCCTTGGGATTGCCAAATATGAAATATATTTTCAATTTTCAAATTCAATTGATTTTATTTTGTGTCAAAGAAAGGTATGAATATCCCTACCACTCCATCCAAACTCATGGGATAAACCTATAAATTTATGTAAATTTCAAATATTGGAGATATAATTAGATCTTTCGTTTTTTTATAAATTACCACAAATATGTTATAACAAGGTAGAATTAGAATTTTAATCCTAAAAAAATATTAAGAACCGTTGATATAAACATTATGAAAAATCACATAGTAGCAATTATAATATATACATGGGTTGTATTCAATAAGAATTCCTCTCTCTACCTAACCCTCTCTCTCTACATCTCCCCCCTCTCTCACACACATAAAAAGATGGAATCTATTATGATAAATACTTGAAAAGAAATAAAAAGGGAATATGCTTTGAAAACACTTGAAAAGAAGCAGACCAAAGTGAATAAGATAGATAATGCATTGATTTAAGATATTCTTCCTACTCTTCATAATTTGATGAAGGGACATGTGGACTATGTGCAATAGGCAAATGGAAATGCAGAAGTGGATAAATTCAAGAGGTTTTGGAGTGATGGATAATAAAAGATAGGGAGTGGTAGGGTGTGAGGGATAGAAGGACTAATATACATAAATCAAATATTACACAGGTTTTGTTTGGTGGATGAGTGATGGTCTCTCATATGCTTGATTAGATACTACTAATGGAATGCAAATTTATCTTTAAACCAACATAATCTTGGTATAGTTGGATGATTTTTAATAGAAAAATGGTAGCACACACCTACTAGAGAATGTAATGATGATAATGAATGGTAAAGGCCTCTATTTGTAGATTCTTGTTGTGAGGAATTATGCAATTCAAATATCAAGGGATCACAATATATGAGAGATATCAAGAAAGAGGAAATAACCAAGTTTCAAGAGGAGGTTTATTGGAAAGGGTTGCTAATGATATGGATTGGACAAAGAAAGGGGAGATCTTTGTAGGATTCATAATGGGATGAGAGGTATGATGTGATGGAATCCATAATGGGGTTGAATTTGTGATGTATGGAACTTATTTTCCCAACAAATTTGGGATGTGATAAGATTACAAAAAAAGGTTAGATGTGGGGATTATGGGTTGAGGGGTTGGGGTTGTAGGATGGAGTGATGGATAATGAAAGATATGAAAAGGATGGAAATACACATTCAATCATTACATTATCTCATTCACTTTGGTCTGCTTCTTTTCAAGTGTTTTCAAAGAAGATTCCCTTTTCATTTCTTTTCAAGTGTTTTCAAAGCCAAATTGATGTGAGGGGTGAATAACCAATTGGGTTGTTACGTGTAGAGGGTTTTACAATAGAATGTGGGTTCTAGGGTTCATAACACAGTGTTTTCCAACCTGCAATTATTGTAATGAAAAACTTTTGTTATTTAAAGAGTATGAATGTAATGAATGACACCTTCAAAATTTACCAATTCAATTTCCTCATATGATGGAAAAATAAATGCATAAAATAATTGTAGGTTGGAAAAACATAGTGGGTTATGAGTTATTTCATTGTGCTTGTTCAAAGCTCAAGGGTGGAGAGCTACAACTTGAACACTTCCAACTATTTCTTTTGCATCTAGAAGCTGATCGTCAACACATTTTTCCTCATCCCTATTGTTTTTACTTGTTACCACCCTCTTCTATTCCTTATCACGATCTTCTAACTTATTTTTCACATCTTTTACTTGAAGCTTTAGATTAGCTGCTCCCTCATCAACGCTTAGGATAGCAACATCCCTTTCTTGGATAGAGTTTTTAATGTCTTGAATACTTTTATGTAGCTTTGTGGCCACTTTTTTCTTAGCTTTGAGAGTTTCTTTCTGATTAGAGAATGTAGATGCTTCTTTTGACAAGTTCTTTACAAGACTTGTCTACCTCTTTAGATAAGACTTTCATGTCTCCACTTGGAATTGATTTTTTTTTTTGCACTTAGATCTAATTTTTCATTTTCCTTGTCTTTATTTCTAATTGTATTTGTTCCATGGAATTTTTAAGTTCAATAATTTTTTATTTTATTTGTTCAAATCCACTTATAGCATCATCTATCACTTCCTTTGCTTCCACAAATTCATATGCAATACAAAACCTCTTTAGTTTATCAACTTTTGCATTGCTATATATCCATTGCACATACTACACACGCTCCTCACTTAGCTTCTCAAGAACATAAATAATTTCTTCATTCATTACATTATCTATCTCATTCGCTTAGGGATGCTTCTTATCAAGTGTTTTTAGAGAAAATTCCTTTTTCATTTCATACAATCTAGTACCTATTGCTCTAGTTCTACTTTGCCATTTTCCCATTGCACATACTCTAAAAACACTTGAAAAGAAGTAGACCAAATTGAATGAGATAGATAGTGTATTGACTGAAGAGATCATTGTTGCAGTTAGGGGAAGAACACTCGACTCCAACTATTGATTGGCCACAAGTTTCTTTTACACCCATCAATGAATATTGCACTAAAGGATTATTTGTTATGGCATTCCCCACATTGTTTCTAAAAGGAACAGTTGCATTCAATCAACAACATATGAGAGAGATCAAGCTACATGAATATGCTCTCCATCTTCTAAGATACCATGATAACAGGTTCGACCAACACCCACAGTTTAAATACTTCATACTTAATATTCTCATGTGCCATCGAAGCCAGGCCACAACTTCTATTTTTGTTCAAAAACACTTGGCATGTAGCTTGCCAACAACAATACTTTCCTTGCACCAAAGATTAAAGGACCTTCCCAATGACAAGCTTGCAGACCAAGTCATGCGGTTTGGCTCAATAATACGTGGCACACGACCCTTTTAGACTCATCATAGGAGGGAGCTATCTGACATGGTAATTCAGGTTGCTTTCCCAACTCTATTCTTTTCCCTTAGTGCAGTAGATACTAAATGGCCATACATAGACAAAGTCATTCCGTCTACCACACCATTGAATGCTACGACTACAACTCAGTCGAGGATCCAAAATATAGTACAAAAACTGCACCTTTCTGCACTTTACATGCATCACAGATTCACTACTTTTCATGAAGAGGTTTTGGAAAAGCTCCTTTGCACAACTGACTATTGGTACAGGGAAACATGTTTAAAATTGTTTTTTTATAATCTTTTCCATACACTAATTGCTTACTAAGATCTCCACTTTGTAGGTATGAATGACAACATGGAGGTTCTACACATGGCCATGGCTTCCTTTGGCTCAAAGAAGCATATGATATTGCCACACTACAATAGAATAATCTTGCATCAGCTCAAAATGCAATCAACTACATTGACAAATATGTCTCTGGATGGAACCCGTACCCCCATCCAATCTCAAACGAGAGGGTTCCATGATCTACCTTTGACAACCCATGCTTCATAGACACAAGAATGATTATGTTGTCCAACCCTTCACATGACTACACTGAACTACTGAACTGTGTTCAACACCATACACGTGCCTTGAACACATGCTTGAGAAAAAAAGGAGCCACCTTTGAATGCCAATACAAAGCCCCTTGGCCCAACCAAGCCACTTCAAGCCTTTCAAATAAGAGTGGCCAACCAAAGCACACCCCTGGTCATAATGATGATAGAGTTAATCTTCACAACCCTACTATCCTCTCTATTTGGTGAGCAAGTGTAGATTGCCAGCTCGTTCAATCAATAGATGTAGTGCTCAAATATATAGCAAAATATGTAGCAAAAGCAGAAAAAAAATCCGAAACATATCATGCAATGCTTTATTGTATTTCAACCAGCTTTGATCCTGACAAGCCAACACCAATAGCTTTTAGAAAAATGCTTGTTGACAACCTTGTCGACCATGATATTAGTGCCCAAGAAAGCTGCCACCTTTTACTAAAACTACCCCTTTTCCTGTCTAGTAGAATGTTTATTTCTTTAAATGTAAACCAGAAACACTATCAACGCATTTT
The DNA here is from genome assembly GCA_007258455.2 of Sequoia sempervirens. Taxonomy (NCBI): domain Eukaryota; kingdom Viridiplantae; phylum Streptophyta; class Pinopsida; order Cupressales; family Cupressaceae; genus Sequoia; species Sequoia sempervirens. Next base: position 5,437 of record VDFB02362978.1, on the reverse strand, counting down.
GATCTCACCCACATCCCCATCAACAAATATAGACTACATTGATGCATACATGGGACGTCATCTTTGTTTTGAGACAATAACACTAATTGATGTCACACAACAATGGAGCTTTAAAGAAACTCGTAAAACGAACCAATGGAAAGAGTGTGCCACAAAGGCTATTGTTCGAGTATCCCCACACTTCACAAGCATTCTTGCAAGGGACAATCTGAGATTTCATGAGTAATGTTGGAGTGAATTGCTTCTATATAAACCATTTCGTAACATTGCAAATGACTGTGGGTCATCCACCATTGAAATTGTTGCTAACTGGGAGAGGTTGGGATGCACTTACCATCCATGGCATGTGCGACACACTGCTCTAGAAACAGTTGCAGATCTAGACCTCAACACTCCTTCGAGCAATGATGAACAACCACAACAGTGCGACCAATCCAATTAGGAAGTTTTGTCAAGTGTACACCCAGGCCATCCAATCCACCTTCACAAAATTGACATGCTTGGTAACTGTGAAATAGACCTTAGCCATGATTGGGAGACACCATCAATAAATCCACTATATCACACCTTGGCTACCAACTTCGTAGACACAAATTGCACAACATTTCAAGTCCCTCTTTTTCCCAATGTAAATAACCCACTTTCCCTTTCATTAGAACAAAAAAAATATTGGATTTAGTGTTGTCGCACCTATCCTCCAACACTTACCAACCACCACTAAAAATAATTGTTCAAGGAACTGCAGGAACCAAAAAGTCACACCTAATAAAAAATATCAATTCAACACTCAATTGTTCAGCTCCAAGTGGTCAGACATCACTTCTACTTCTTGCACCTATAGGCATTGCAACTTTCAACATTGGAGCATCAACAATCCATTCCACACTTCGCATACCCATCAAAGAGATGGCTCCTTTGGAAGGCCAAACACTAACAAGATTCCAAGCGAAAATGTACTTTGTTCGCTAAATTTTGATACATGAGATGAGCTTCATAGGTCCAAAGTTGATAGAATGCATTGACATTCATTTGTGCAAAGCATTCCCTGCACATATCCACACCTTGTTTGGTGGTCGTTCAATCTTTCTCTTTGGAGACTTGGGCCAACTACCACTTGTCAAAGACATTCCTATGTACTCTTCTTCTTTCTACGGTGGGACACTATGGTAGAGCTTTGGAACAATTATTACACTCAACAAAATATTTTGTCAAAGCGTAGAGGATCCCACTCAAATTCTATTTCGTGAACTATTGTGCAATTTAAGGAAGGCCAAACCTACAATTGTAGATTGAAAACTTCTAATGTCATGGTCAACCTCTGCACTAACGTTCATAGAATAAGGTGCTTTCTTATAATCCATACATCTTTTTGCAACCAATGAAATGGTCTTGCTCCATAATAAGCACATGTTGTCTTTAGTACAATCTGTTGCCTTATCCATTGTAGAGCAACCAAGGAGCTCATTACACTTAAATCCAAACGATGAACAAATCCAATCTAAAATCCTGCTTTGTGTCAACCAAAAGGTTATGCTATGTTGTAATCTTTGGATTGATATAGGCATTGTCAATGTTGCTCTTGGACAAGTCAAACATATTATCTACAAGGAGGGTGAAAAACCACCCCAACTCCCCTTGTTTGTTGTTGTTCACTTCAAGCATTACATAGGGCCTGTTTGGGATCCAAGCAATCCAACACATGTCCCTATTACCCTGATGAGTTGTGGTGGTCAACACCAAATTCCACTTAAAATGGCATGGGTTTTAACCATCCACAAATCACAGGGCCTTACACTTGAAAGGGCCACTATTGACATTGGCAACATTGATCGGAAATGGTTAACATTCACAGCTATTTCCATAGTCACTCACCTTGGAGGACTTTGTATCCACCCTTCATTCACATTTCAAAGATACACACACATGCAACAAAGCCCTTATACTGCTCGAAGGATAAAAGAGGAGGCATGATTATTAGAACTATCAAATTTAGTCACTTGACATTATCAAATACTTTTCACCCAGAAAATACGTGTTAGTTCTATAATTGTTTACTCCTTTCCCTTGCAAAGTCTCCATTACTGCTGCATACACAATTGTTCCTACAACGAGTATCCAATCTCTTGCTCACTTTCAACATTCACTTTGCAGGCCTGCCTGTTTCAATGTAGTTATTGTTTGTACTGGACCTCTCCACTGAAAATTTGAGTTCACAACTATAAATCCTTCTCCCTTCTCTTTAATTCTTTTTTCTCTCCATTCCTCTCTAATTTCCAGATATTTGCATCTTCCATTCAAATTTTAAGCTCTCTACTATTCAATTAAAACAACTTGCAGTTTCTTATTTTACTTGAATGTTCCCATATAGGCTTGCTACTCTCTAATGTTTGAACTAAGAACAACCTCTCTTGGTAGTAGTGGTGAAATTTATTTCATTACAAATACAAATTTTCAATGGACATCTGTGCTATTGACCATTATCTTTGCTTTGATGTGCTTGGATTTTACAAGCAGTAGCAATGCAATAAATCTGGATGGTAAGTTTTTTGCTGAGCCAATCTAACTATGATTTTTCTCTTTTGATGAACATATTGAATCATTGGGACACATAGTAACTTCCACACAACCTCCACGTGAAATTTTACTTGCTTTCAAGACACAAGTCATTGATTTTGATAGTCTTCTTGTCAAATGGAAAAAAAAGAGGATTTGGATCCTTGTGGATGGATTGATGTTACTTGTGATTCTTGGACCAGGCGGGTTATTTACTTGTGAGTTTGTGTGATGAATAACTTTATTTTTGTTGGATTTATCATTGTTCAATTTGATGTATGTATTGGGCTTAATGAGAGAATTTATGCTTTTATAGAATTTCCCTATTGCCTTTAATTTTTCTTTCATGGATCATGTATGAACTCTCTGCTTTCATTCTGTTGTTTCGGTTTTCAAGCACCTTCCTTATCTCAAACTTAAGGGGTCTATATCGTCTGATATTGGCAAGCTGAGTAACTTACAAAGATTGTATGCTCTTTGCAAGACCATGTTTGGTTAATATTATTGAATTGACTCCATCTTTCCTTGATATTCTTTTCCTTTTATCCAGTGCATTTTACCATACATATTTCATTCATTGTATGAACTCAATATTTTTATTGGCTTCAAATTTTCTTGGTCTTAGAGGCATAAGCTATATAATAAAATTTTTAGACCTTTTGTGTTGGTGAGACTCGGGGATCAAAGGGGGAGACATAGGTATAATATTAAGTATTACTATGAAAATCTCAAATCTTACATGTTCTTGTACTATGATTTTCATAGCATTGCATGGCAACAACTCTCTTTTGGGATATTACAAACAACTTGTCTCATAATTTCTATAAACATGGAGACCTTTTCAATTGTGAATCTGCCCATTATTCTCATTCGCCTCCTTCACAACACAACACAATTTGTGCAGAATCTTGAGGTAACTCACTTGCCATCATTTTAGTGAAATCAATTATGGGAATTTGTACACAACCATATCACTTTTGTTGTGTTTTATTTCTTTCTTACAATTCTCTTTTTTCCTGGTAAATGAAGACATTGGTTCTATGGTTTTATCTGTGGTTGTTTCAATATATAATACTATTGTAATGATTTTACGTTAATTAAAGTGTTTAAATTTGGGAACCCATGTAGTTTTGTAAGGGCTAAATGCAATAAAATAATCTATAAATGGCACTTTTCTATTGATTTATTTTTAATGTCAACGGATGTAATATTTATTAAACTAAATTGCATAAATAGGTTGAGCAGTTGAAGCTGTAAATGCAATGGTTAACAGAGCTATTTTGACTAGAGAAGTTATTGGAGCATATCCGCTGACAACATTCCCATTTTTGTCAACAAGAAATTTCGTCAAGATCTGCTTTATTCTATTTCCCAAAAAGCCACCTTTACTTGCTTTCAAGAGATGGGTGTTGCATTATCACCATTGACTTCAATATACATCGAATAATTGATTTCCAAGTGCTTGTTGATTAAAATAAATATTTAAAACTCTCATTCAAAGAGGTATAGATGCATTTTTGTTATATCCTACATTCCCATTTTTGTCAACAAGAAATTTAGTGAAGTTTCACTTTATTCTATTTCCAAAAAAGCCATCGTTACTTGCTTTCAAGAACTTGTAGAGGTGCTGCATTATCACCATTGACTTCAATATACATCAAATAATTGATTTCCAAGTGCTTAAGGGATTGGCGTGATACTATTGAATGTATGGTAGGTGTTGTTGAAGCTGTAAATGCAATGGTTTCCAGAGCTATTTTCAAAGACTAAACAGTAAAGATTTGATCATTTCATATGTTAAACTTAATACATTTTTTTTTACAAAGCTTCTGCATTGTATAGTAAATATTTCCTCGAAAATTTGTGCATTCTTGTACTCTCCAAATGCACTATGCTAATTTGTAAAATTGACTTGTAATACCACATAATATTTTCTTAATAAAATTAAAATTACAATAACACATACATGCATAAGTTCACATATGTAATAAAAATGACACTTCACATTTTACAATTTCTATTCTTCAATAATACCAACAATTAAAATCTTTGGCATACCCATTGCACACAAAGGTGCAATCGCTAGTTAGTAGATTCTACTTTACATTATGTCATTATTGAATGGACAAGGAAAGTAAGGATAAAACTAAGTGCATATTTTAATCTACCAAGCTAGGTGTTGTTAGATGATGGAAAGGAAATATAAATGAGGTTGGACTTAAATTTCAATGTGTTGGAAATGGGCGCTGCATTTTTACATGCTAACAATTATAAGTCATCTTAAAAGCATTTGGAGCTCAATGTGGGTTCACAGGCCAAGGCAATTGATATAAGATTTATATAACACCCACACAATAATTAAGAAAAAGATGTAATCAACATAGAGACAGGTATAAGCATTAATTTTCTCAAGTGCTATCGTGAATGACTTAGAGTTTGGATTGGACCGAATAAGGAAATATCATGTGTTGTACTACTTTCGTAGGCCTTAAGATCTAAATTATTTATGAAGCAGAGGAATTTGGTATAGATTGCATACCACCATATTTTCCACATTTTTGCTTGCTACTCACTCATGGTCCTCAGTATCCTCAATTTCAAGATGAATGGTTGAAAAGGATGGTTGCTGGGCAGTAAACTTGCTTCCTTCATGATAATGTTCCCACCATATCTCAGACATAGTCGGGAAAATGTCACGTCCTTCCTTGCAATACGTAAGGGATACAATTCTTAATGGACCACCTAAATTATCAAGTCCTTTGATTGATATGATGGCGAATGAGATGGGCGATACTGTATCTCACCAACTATATTAAGTACTTGTAGAGGGTGGCATTTGGAAAATAACACTGACCCTCCTTTTTTTTATTTAATTATTTATTAT